>JAFVLL020039348.1:0-25000 GCA_021397915.2 Tor tambroides | reverse complement strand
CTTTGTATTTGCATCTGTAGTTTTCAATTACAGTGCATCTGTAATGGCCATTTTCTCAAAATACATTTTTCCTTAGGAAAAAAAAATAGACTTTACAGTTTTATTCCTGTTTATATTCTGATAGGGTTAAGTTCATATATCATTTGCTTCATTTTATACAAAAATTTTTTTTCTAAAAACATGGTGAAAATGCGTTTTTTCTGGCTGTTGACAGTATTTTCTGATTTATGGGGAGATAAAAAGAGATCCGGAATCACCTCTAATATGCCAGCAAAATGAAACAAGAATTTTGAACCTGTCTTCATCCAATATTCAGATTCATTTTCTGGAAAAGTATGCAAATTATCTTTATACAATGCCTTATTTGTATATTTAAATGTAACAGTTCAAAAAACTTGTAATACAAAAAATGCTTGCAATTCTTAATATATTCAGTCAGCTGGGTAAGTATCTATTGGTTAAAATTTTTACCATATTCACCTGCAAACGCATCCAAATAATGCAAACTGCAATGTCACGTGAGCGTAATTGCGATTGAAATGGTGATTAAAAAATAATAATACTCCAAAACAGCCATAGCTCTGCAACTGATAGAGTGTGCATTGTTGCACGATACTAATGATCTCCCTGTAAAGGCAGATCGTGGACACATTTTATTAGTTCACAATCTAATATTGGCATATTGCATGCTTTTTTTATTGAAATGGATGTTGTTTCGCTCTCTCCAGCTCCTCTATGGCCGCCGCAAGTCGCTGCCGCCGTCAGCCAGGCTGGACTCTTGGCGCACACATACGCCCTGCCGCAGCCGCCAGCTTACAGCCAGAACGCGACCGTCCAAGCGCCCATTGTCGGCGTGACCCCGGCCCTCCAAACTCCCCATCCACAATTACCCACACACTACCAACTCCCACAGCAGCCTTCACAGCCAATGACCAACATGGTCCTCAACGTCCAGAGCCAAACCCTCGCCGTCGGCGGCCTGCCTCCAATGCCCAGCGTCTGCCAGGTCGCCCATCCCGTCCACACGGTGGTGGGCAACAGCCACTTGACGCATCCCATGGTGCAATCGGCCACCATGAGCTCCTCGACGCTGCCCACCAATGGGCCGCTGACGAACGGCCAGCAGGAAAGCACCAACAACGGCCTGCAGATGCTGAGAACGGTCGGATTGGGGAAATACGAATTCACAGACCCCTGGCATCCCAAAGGTAAATTATATTTCAGCCGCAAATCATTTTAGAAAGTTGTCCTAGCCGTTATAATGTTTTGTTGCACTCCTCTAGTCTCCAAAAGAATCACTTGCTATCTTCGACCTGCACAACTTGATGATCTTGAATATATTTATTACTTCCCTGCCTTTCACTTTCAATAAAACCCCCTATTCATCAACACCCACAAGACGAGACGAGTTGGGGTGGATTGCCTTTCTTTTCCTTTTGTTTTTCTTTCCTACCCAACCAGCGGAAGTTCCTAATGATTTTATGAATTAGCTCCTCTGATATTCGCCAGCATCCAGGAACTATTGTGAAGATCAAATAGATTTACGGGGCAGTGGATGCTTCTACAAAATTGTTGGTGGGTCTGAAATGGCAGAAATAATTTCCATATAAATGGAAACCTTATGTAAATATAGTGTAAATGAATTTCAGTTCATATATCAACACAGTCAGGACAGGCAAGTTTAATGTAGCATAGCTAATTTCTTAGGAATGATTTATTAGGGGAAATAAACTTGTGGCGTTTGATGTAACTCGAGTTAGTCTCAACTTTTCCCGTTCTGTTTTTTGGACTCTCGTTCTTTATATTTTTTTCCATATAAAAATGGAATAAGATTATTCAAAAGAAACCAGTATATAGTTATTGTGTGATATTGTGCCCTAAAGCTCTCAAATCACCTTGATTTTCTAGCCAGCTACAGGCAGAAATCTGTTTTTCTATCTCCCTGTATTGAATGTCATGTTGAATCATGTGAGGTATTAATCTTCTGAAGAGAAGAGAACATAAGGCGAGTTTGCTGCCCATTTATCTGCTTGTAATTGCTTCTGGGGATGATGGGAAATCAGATGCCAAAGACTTTGTTCGTTGAATATTGACAGTTAACACCGAAATTTACAGATTAATAAGAACTGGACAATAGAGAGTACTCTTTCATGTCAACAGAAATGGCTCAGCCCATTTAGTTTCATTGGTTTGTGAAAAGGTGGTATTTCGTACTAGAATCAGACCTGAATGTGAGTTTGCTTTAAAGTTTTTAGAAAGGCTGAAGAACAAGTAACAGCTGTTTTATGGGTTTAGGTCATAATTTTGAGAAGATAGCATCAGAAAAACTGGCTTTTGCATAAAGAAAGATGCTTGAATAACTAAAAAAAGGTTGATGTTGTATTGATGTTAGAGGATTTAGGTCATAATTTTGAGAATATACTGTAGCATCAGAAAATCTGGCTTTTGCATGAAGAAATGTGTTCATTTAACAAAAAAAAAAAGGTCTATGATTTATATTAAAACAATTTAAAACACTCAAAAATTGATAGTAAAATTCACAAATAATTACAAAGAAGTGGCAAGCAACACATTGAATTAAATATGAATTTTTGAAGTAAAAACTCAAATAATAACTCCAATAATACTCTAATAATATTTTTTTTTTTACAGCAAATATGGTGGATGTTTTTAAGGACACCTGATGCCACCAGATAGATTAGTAAAACCAGAAGATATGAGATATGATATTCAGATGCAGACCACAGCATTTTAGTAGCACTGTGAAATGGAGATGCATATATTTATGCTGAGTTTTGGCCGTTCTTCAGAAAAAGATTGAGACTTTGCAAAATGCATTTGAGAAAGTAAGTAATCTGATACTATGCAGGAAGAGCTTAATGCAAACTAATGGTGTCCAAAGCAGACATGCAGTTGTAGAGATAGATTGGTGCACATATTTCAGATAAAAGTGTAGATGTAGAAGATTTGGCCAGGATATATCTATAAGCAAGGATAATGTGTTATGAAATGGGATTCTTAGATTAGTACATTTACATGTACGCACTTGGCAGATGCTTTTATTCAAAGCAGCTTGCATTGTATATTGCAATGTATATGTTTTATCGGTTCATGCATTTCATGGAAATCAAACCCATGACCTTGGCTTTCTGCTGTTTGAGCTACAGAATAGTGTGGAATAGAGCTCAAACTGATAATGTTGGTGCTTTTGGACTCTTTTTGAAAAGCAGAGGAGCGTTGAAGTGCCAACTCCATGTAATTTATCCAATTTCATGCCAACGTTGTTAAAAAAATGAAAAATCGATAGATTTTTAGAATTAATAGATTGTTGCTCTCCATTGCATGTCTGAAGCCTTGCATACTTTCTCTTTAAAACCAAACCGTACTTCTGCTTCATGAATCCAGAGGTCTCCATGTCTCTGTAAGTGTCAAGTCCAGTCTTCATTTCTAACCTCCATCTCTGTTTATCAAGCCCCATGTGCTGCAGTGTGGAAGCGTATCTCTGACAGGTCGGGTTTAGGATGAATTATCACGGCTTTATCTCTCTAAACAGTAAAAGCTGCTCCACGCAGCTTGATCTGCTCCTCCTCTTCTCCAAGAACAAGAGAGACATCCATCACAATCTGACCTGATCCTGCTGCAAAAACGCTGATTAGTGCCTTGACTTAGATAAGATGCATTAATTTTTAGTAGTGTTTGCCAGGTCAAGCTTTGCTGTTATTGCTTCTATTTAGAGTTAGTGATTTAATGTTTAGAATTAAACTTCAACATACTGTAAAGCAATGCACCACAGAGTTGAATCGTTCTTTAAATTGTGCAGCAAACAAAAAACCTAATGCATAGGGTATCTCTTTTTTCCCCACTTACGATATGTGAATTACATGTGCACTGCATTCTTGTAAGTGTGTGTGTGTGTGTGTGTGTGTGTGTGTGTGTTTATAATTGATGAAATCTAAAGTGAAATATTGAGGTTGAAAGGTGTCTGTTTATAGACGTGAGAGCATGATAATTGCTTCATACTGATGACATCTGCTGTTTATGTAATGTTAATCCCGTTATGTTTATGCATACTGGATATTTTGCAATGCTTTGCATGGATAATAAACCTATGAGTCTTTTTTAAAAGATTTATGGTAAAAACCATCCTGGAAGAGGAAAACTTCATAAAAGCTCTAGTGAAAGCTAGAAAAGTCTAGTGAGCCTCCTAGTTAGGCAGTATTTAAGGTGCAATTCAAGAGCTGTTCCAGGAGGTACTGTAGGCAGCATAATTATGCCTTTTAAGACACCTTCCTTTGGAGAAAATTAAAATCCATGAATGAAGCAAGATAAATTATTTATAAATAATATACTTAAAAAGCTTCAAAGAAATAGTTCAACCTAATTAGCCTCTCTGTCTATCTATCTATCTATCTATCTATCTATCTATCTATAGATCTATCAGAAATATATATATATATATATATATATAGATCTCTCTCTCTCTCTCTCTCTCTCTCTCTCTCTCTCTCTCTCTCTCTATACAGGTGCTGGTCATATAATTAGAATATCATCAAAAAGTTGATTTATTTCACTAATTCCATTCAAAAAGTGAAACTTGTATAATGTATACATTCATTCCACACAGACTGATATATTTCAAGTGTTTATTTCTTTTAATTTTGATGATTATAACTGACAACTAATGAAAACCCCAAATTCAGTCTCTCAGAAAATTAGAATATTGTGAAAAGGTTCAATATTGAAGACACCTGGTGCCACACTCTAATCAGCTAATTAACTCAAAACACTTACAAAGGCCTTTAAATGGTCTCTCAGTCTAGTTCTGTAGGCTACACAATCATGGGGAAGACTGCTGACTTGACAGTTGTCCAAAAGACGACCATTGACACCTTTGCACAAGGAGGGCATGACAAAGGTCATTGCAAAAGAGGCTGGCTGTTCACAGAGCTCTGTGTCCAAGCACATTAATAGAGAGGCGAAGGGAAGGAAAAGATGTGATAGGAAAAAAGTGTACAATAGGGATAACTGCACTTGAGAGGATTGTGAAACAAAACTCATTCAAAAAGGGGATTCACAAAGAGGACTGCAGCTGGAGTCAGTGCTTCAAGAACCACTACGCACAGACGATGCAAGACATGCTCTGAAGGTCGATCCTTGTGTCAAGCCACTCTTGAACAACAGACAGAGTCAAAGCCAGAAGACAAAAAGGACTGGACTGCTGCTGAGTGGTCCAAAGTTATGTTCTCTGATGAAAGAATTTTGATTTTGAAATCAGGGTCCCAGAGTCTGGAGGAAGAGAGGAGAGGCACAGAATCCACGTTGTTTGAGGTCCAGTGAAGTTTCCACAGTCAGTGATGGTTTGGGGGTGCCATGTCATCTGCTGTGTTGGTCCACTGTGTTTTCTGAGGTCCAAG
Organism: Tor tambroides; assembly: GCA_021397915.2. Taxonomy (NCBI): domain Eukaryota; kingdom Metazoa; phylum Chordata; class Actinopteri; order Cypriniformes; family Cyprinidae; genus Tor; species Tor tambroides. The sequence continues at coordinate 19,586 of JAFVLL020039348.1, read as the reverse complement.
GTCAACACAACCATATACCAGGAAGTTTCAGAGCACTCATGCTTCCTGCTGCTGACCAACTTTATGGAGATACAGACTTCATTTTCCAACAGACTTGGCACCTGCACACAGTGCCAAAGCCACTGTACCTGGTTTAAGGACCATGGTATCCCTGTTCCACTGGCCAGCAAACTCGCTGACCTTAACCCCATAGAAAATCTATGGGGTATTGTGGAAGAGAAAGATGCGATATGCCAGACCCAACAATGCAGAAGAGCTGAAGGCCACTATCAGAGCAACCTGGGCTCTCAACACCTGAGCAGTGCCATGACCCCGATCGACTCCATGCCACGCCGCATTGCTGCAGTAATTCAGGCAAAAGGAGCCCCAACTAAGTATTGACTGCTGTACATGCTCATACTTTTCATGCTCAGCTATTCAGTTGGCCAAGATTTCTAAAACTTTCTTTGTATTGGTCTGGCATGACTCAATTTTCTGAGATACTGAATTTGGGGTTTTCATTAGTTGTCATTATAATCATCAAAATTAAAAGAAATAAACACTTGAAATATATCAGTCTGTGTGGAATGAATGTATACATTATACAAGTTTCACTTTTTGAATGGAATTAGTGAAATAAATCAACTTTTTGATGATATTCTAATTATATGACCAGCCTTGCAGAAGTATTCAAACCCCTTCATTTTTTTTCACATTTTATGTTGCAGCCTTATGTTAACTTGCTTTAAATTACTTTTTTTTCCACAACAATCTACACTCCATACACCATAATGACAAAGCAAAAAACAGGTTTTTAACATCTTTGCAAATTTATTAACTTAAATGATTCCATTGCATAAGTAATCATACCCTTATCTGGGACAGTTGAAATTTATCTCAGGAGCATTCATATTGCTTATAGATGTTACTGCACTTCAAGTGAAGTTAACCTTTGGCAAATTCAATTGAATGGATATGATTTGGAAAGGCACACATCTTAATAAAAGGTCTAACAGCTGAAATGCATATCAGAGCAAAAACCAAGCCCTGGGGTCAAACAAACTGCCTGTAGAGCTCAGAAACAGGATTGCATCAAACCACACATCTGGGGAAGAGTTCAGAAAAAAAATTCTTCTGCATTGAAGGTTCACAGAAGCATGTACTCTCCATTACCCTTAATGGAAGAAGTTTTGAACAACCAGGACTCTTCCTAAAGCTGGCCTCCTGGACAAACTGAGCAATTCATGGAGAAGGGTCTTGTCTAGACTGGTGACCAAGAAGCTGATGGTCACTCTATTTGAGCTCCACAATCATATGTGGAGGTAGGAGAAACCTACAGAAGGACAAACATCACTGCAACACTCCACCGATCAGGGCTTTATGCTGGTGTGGCCAGATGCAATCCTCTCCTCAGTGAAGACACAAGAAAACACACTTGGAATTTGCAAAAAAGTACCTAAAGGACCCTCAGACTCTGAGAAACAAGATTCTCTGGTTTAATGAACTGCAATTCAGTTTGAAGGAAACCAGCTCTGCTCATCACCTGCAGAGTACCATCCCAAAAGTAAAGCATGTTGGTAGCGGCCTCATGCTGTGAGACTGTTTTTCAGCAGCAGGGACTGAGGGACTCATCAGAGTAGAAGAAAAGCTCAGTGCACCAAAATATAGAGAGAGCCTTAATGAAAACCCAGTCCAGAGCATTCAGAACCTCAGACTGGGCAGAAGGCTCACCTTCCAACAGGACAATGACCCTAAACACACAGCAAGAGTGGCTTATAGACAACTCTGTGAATGTCCTTGAGTGGCCCAGCCACAGCCTGGGCTTGAACCCAATCAAATATTTCTGGAGAAACCTGAAAATGTGCATCTGCCCCCATCCAACCTGACAGAGCTTGAGAGGTGAACAGGTGAGGTGAAGAACGACAGATAATTGCCAAATGCTGATGAGCAAAGCTTTTCGCATCAAACAAAAAAGCCTTGAGGCTATAAAGGTGCTTCAGCTAAGTACTGAGTTTGAATACTTATGCAATGTACTTATTTCAGGTTTTTATTTTTATTTTTATAAATTTATAAAGTTGTGACAGTTCTGCTTTTGCTTTGCCATTATGGTGTATGGAGTGTAGATTGATGTGGAAAAAAAAGTAATTTAAAGCAGTTTAACATAAAGCTGCAACATAACAAAATGTGAAAAAAATGAAGGTGTTTGAATACTTTCGCAAGGCACTGTATGTGTATGTGTGTGTGTGTGTATATATATATATATATATATATATATATATATAATGTGTGTGTGTGTATATATGTGTGTGTTTAGATAGATAGATAGATAGATAGATAGATAGATAGATAAAAATACATTGAAAATACTTGTTGTTCTTTTTATTTTGGTTTAAACACTACTATACAAAAGTTTGGTGTCTGTTAAAATTTTTTATGTTTTTGAAAGAAGTCTCTAATGCTGACCAAGGATGCATTTATTTGATCAAAAATACAGCAAAAACTGTAATATTGTGAAATTATTACCATTTCAAATGATTTTCTATTTGAATATATTGTCAAATGTAATTTATTCCTGTGATGCAAAGCTGAATTTTCAGCATCATTATTCTAGTCTTCAGTGTCACATGATCCTTCAGAAATCATTCTAATATGCTGATTTGCTGCTCAAGAAACATTTCTGATTATTATCAGAGTTGAAAACACCTTTGCTGCTTAATATTTTAACATTTATCAAGCATAAATATTTATTAATTTATTTTGTAACATTTTTTCTGAATTCCTTGATGAATAGAATGTTCAAAATAACATTTTCGGAAATCTTTGTAAATATCTTTATTAATATCTTTATAAATAAATATATTTACATTGTAAATATCTTTAGTGTCACTTTAATGTGTCCTAGCTGAATAAAAGTAAAATAAAAGTATTAATGAAAATAAAAGTATTAATTTCATTTAAAAAAAAACAAAAAACAATCTTACTGACCTCAAACTTTTGAATGGTAGCTCACTCGGTTTAAGAACAGAGTTATAGTGTATATTGTAGTTGGATACATTAAAGTTCAGTTATGAGACTTCTGTAGTTATGTGTGTTTTTGGTTATTTTTAATTTGTGAGACTAAGTGCTTCTAGCCACACAAGCTCAATTTCATGCATTATTGCTTTCCAGAACGTGTCAGAACCCAATTCCTAGTGCAGTGTGACTACAAGTCACATTCTGAGCATTGCCACAAGGGACAGTATAGCGATCATTAGCATAAGCTGTTTTCTTCTACAGTCACTTGTCTGTTTCAGGCAAACTACTGTGATGGCAGAGCAGGGATTTGAGGAGAATCTTTAGGAAGCTGGTTAAAGTTACTGTTGGCATGTAAAAGGCAGCTTCCTGAATAATATTCCATCTGTTTTAATGTCATTTGAAGAAAACATCGCCTCCCTTTGACTGCTGAGGTTTGTTTGCACGCTTGTCAAGTATTTGCATCTGCTTATGTGCATAAAACTTACAGGTTGAGAGCCATGAGACTGAAATTCAGCATGTACAGTACTGGTGCAAGTTGCCTTTCCTTTTCAAACCAATCTGATGTTATCTAATGCTACCAAAACAAATCATAACATGAAAAAAGATGCTATAGTTCTTTTTGGCCATTTGTTATTGTAAAAATGTGGTATCATAGTTATGTTTTCATGTAATGTTGCTGTATCACTTACTGTATACACCAGAAGTTTGAAATAATTAGGGGTTTTTTTTTATGTTTTTGAAGAAGTCACTTATGCTAATCAAGGCTGCATTTATTTGATCATAAATATAGTAAAATTGTGAAATATTATTACAATTTAAAATGGCCGGTTTCTATTTGAATTTATTTTTTTTTAAAAATGTCATTTATTTCTGTGATCAAAGTTGAATTTTTAGCATCATTACGCCAGTCTTCAGTGTCACATGATCCTTCAGAAATCATTCTAATATGCTGATTTGCTACTTAAGAAACATTTCTGATTATTATCAATGTTGAAAATGGTTCTGAAAACTGATGTCAGCAGAGCTGGAAATATTACCAAGGCAAACGTTTTGAATAATTTGCACTGTTGAATCATTCACAATAAGATCAGGAACATGTATTATGAAAGCATACAGGGTTAACATTAAATTCAGTTTGAAGTATCATATGGAGAAAAACAACTAATACTTTCTATAGTTTCTCACGTCAAGAGCTGCGTGCTTGACCTAATCTGAGAAAAAAGAGATGCTACAATAGTCTCAATCAGATAGCTCTGGTTTATATGCATGTATTCTGACCTTCACGGCGTGTGTGTGGCCTGTCAGAGATCGTTCTCGAGAACTCCTCAGCTCATATCTATAGCTCTATTGTTATTGATTCACAGCTCTTTTGTTCTGGAAGGACACATTTCACGAGCTTCGGCGTTCTTTCCAGTTCCACCGAGAGAGGAAAGTGCTCTTGGAGGATCGGCAGACTGAATCAGATGAATATATTTGTTCTCGCCGTCTCACACCGTAACACTCTTGAGTGTTCAGAAGCGTCTTTTAAATGTAAACACAGAAAATTCAGTGCCTTAAATGAATAGTTCACCCAAAAATGAACATTTGCTGTTAATTTAGGCCATCTCAGATGTCGGTGACTTTTTATATATATATATATATATATATATATATATATATACAATAAAGATTTTTAGCTGAATCCTCCTTGGTGATTCATAAAATGCAAGTCAGCAGTTAACGGCACTTTGAGAGTCCAAAAAAAGCATATACAGGCAAGACAAAATTAACACGCGTGGCTCCTGACGATATATTAAGGTCTTATGAAGCAAAACAACTGGTCTGTGCAAGAAACTGAACGTTATTACCTGTAATCCCTTTAAAATCCAGAAGGATAATGTTATGGATGTACAGTGAGGTCTTTTTTTGCACTGGAGCTGATGCTCATGTTCTGCAGGATGAACTTGTGCTTCAAAAGGAGCAAGAAAGTCACAAAGTGTGCTTGCGTTTGATTAGTGACCTAGAAATTGTGCACAAGCTTCAATATTTCTTTTTCATTTTGTGCCTTAGCTTTTCTTTGCTTCCAGTTTTAAAAAGTTTATTTCCAGGTTTAAATGGAACAGCCTGAGCTTTTTTGGACCCCGCTGTACGCTGGTTAAAACACACATGATTCATGCGCAAATGTTAATAACAATTACAAATGCGTTAATTTTCCTTCAAAATCTCCCTTCCTGGTCCCACTAGACTGCCCTGTGCTATTTTATGATTAAGGTCTCCTCCAGAGAACACTGACCCACTTAAATAGAGAATAATTTCCTGCCATCCTTGCTATCCCTGGCTCAAATTAATAGGGAACATTTTAGGCAGATAATCGCATGTCCTTTTCCTTATTAGTTTGTCAGAAGTCTGCGGAACAGCTGTCAGAGGCGTGTGACGTGTTGCTCTAATAAAGCTGAGACGCTTACACCAACCAATTATTCAAATGACTGCACGGAAAGCCAGCACATGAAATGCAGAAGTGACTTTGAATGTGTTTATTTTCAGAAGCGCAATATCCTTTGTTGCGCAGAACTGGGTCTCGTCGTATATCAGCTGTTGTTTGTGGTCGCTTCTTATTAGTCATGAATACCTGTCACGATCTCGGGCATCCTGCTGTTTCAGGGGCTTTGGGAGTTGAAGATGTTATTCCAGCACATAAAATCGCTCTGCTTTGGGTTCGGAGATGATTAATTATACATAAACCGTGTCAGGTATGACTCATGCATATACTCACCTTATAATTAGAATTTGATGAGCATAATTTCCTGGACATGAGGAAGTTTTGGACTGATCTTGGACCTAAAAAGACCATCACTGGGGAACGTTGTAATGTTTACCAGTGATATTTTATCCCAGAATCTGAAGGAAAAAAATATATCTTTATATGTCTTATCTCTATAAGCCTATTTTTAGGAAAAAATATACAATTCTGGATTGTTTATTTAAATTATTATTATAATTTAATTATTAATTGTTAAAATTATTATTAATATTATTATCATTATTATAACTCCTAAAAATAAGCTGTTTTCACACACACACACACACGCATGCAAAAAATAATACTATTTTGTAATATTTATTATTTATAATAACAAATATTTTAAATGCATATAATAATAATAATTTAAATTATATATAAATAATTGTAAAAAAAAATTTGCCTTGTGGCATTATTTTCATGACAATTAATCACCCCCCCCCCCCCCCCAAAAAAAAATATAATTACTGATGTTTTACTTTTTGAATTAAAAAAATATATATATATATATTTTATCTACTCACTGTAATACAATTGTTTTTTAATATAATAAATATTTATATTAATACAGCATTTTAAGAAGTTCCATCACATTAATGAGTCTCTTTTTCTTTCTTTTACTCTTTCTTTAAGTTATAGACCCTTTTTCTGTTAGTAAACATTGTGAGGTTTTTCTGTGGGTGGAGCTTAGCTGGTGGCAGAAAGATTCCCCTGACCGCTTCACTAACGCTAGCTATTAAGTTTTGTTAGCTTGTTTTTTAACAGTGACTGGAGAAAATCCGATTTTACCTGCATATGTCACTCACTGTCCGGGACAGCGATTGTTATTTGAAAAAGTTCACTTTAACAGATGAAACCAGAACTGAGTGAAAAAAAAATAAAAACTAAAGTGAAACATTCTATGTGATGGATATATTATTTGAAGATGTATGTAATGTTCACACAGTTATTTGTCCTGTAAATGATAGTTTACAGTGACATTACAGTACCTTTACATTACTTTACATACAGTACATTTAAAGATGTGATTATTTTCTAGAAATAAAAATTCCAGAAACTGCTAATTTTGAACTTTATGTATTTGATTATTCTTTCTTACCAAGTTCTTAAAAATTCTAGCCATAATCAATCACATCAATGTATATACAATTACAGATGATTAAGCATATAAATTGTCAGTTTGTTTTAGACACATGCATGTCGTGAGATGCATAGGAAATCTTTAGACGGGTAACGCAAACCATAATCCATAACAACAAAAGACAGTACTTTATTTAATCTTCTCTGAGAAGAAGTGTCTGCTGCAAACACGAGCATTTTTGACGATCGTTTCGGTTCAGTCCGCTCGTTTTATCGCGTTTAACCACAGCTGTCGTCGGTTTTTGTCTGGCAGTGGCATCAGGTATGCGATAAAATTTCAAATTGGAGCCTGTACTACGTCGATTCTGGCACCCAACTTCACAACAAGATGATATTTGAATCTCCTTATGTAGTCGAATCTGTGCTGGTTTGAATTGGCCACCTCCAGTTTTCGCTTCGTTTTGCCTGCAGCTAGCGCTGTGACGTAATTGTGACGTCGGTGCAAAAAGGGTGTTTTCCATGTCCTCGTAGTATCTCATATTGTTTAGAGGTGATGTTGGTTTAGTAAATGTTATTTTAGGTCAGATGGTCACAAGCACTTTTTCAGCGGTCTTGGTTCCAGAAGTATTTTTCCTGTATTATCTCCGTAGGGATTTCAAAACATTCTTCAGTAAAGAGCTGTAGGAGTTGAACCAAAGCAATCAGATTCCAGATGAATCAAAATACAAGCACAAAAGTGCAAGGGTGCAAGGCTTTTTAGGTCAAAATAAATCCCCTGAAGCATTGTGAATGATCTAATCAAATCTGTTGTACCATAGTTGATTAATAAATGCATTTGATGTCTGATGTTTTCTCCTAAATATATACAAAAATCCAGCTTGTTGAGTGTTCATGGTTACATAATTCCTAATGTTTTCTGGGAGTGAGCAGTTATTGTTCTCTTTTGCAGGCTGTTTCCATGGTAACAGCGACTTTATTCATTTATTTTATTAATATTTATTTATTTTATTCATATTTATTTTCATGTATTTTTAAATACATTTTTATTCATTCTTATATATATATATATTTATTTATTTATTTATTTAATGAAAACATTGACTTTGCATATGTATCATTAGACTCAGAGCTCATGCATTACAGTTCAAATTAAAAAATTTAATTAAAAAGATGCATTTATTGTATTAAAATATGATTGTATTACAGTACACAGAATATAATGAAAATTTCTGAGAATAATTAAAATATTTTTTTTATGAAATCAGAAAGCTATTAGGACTAGGACATGGATAATTTGGGGAGGTGGGGCAGTGTGGTATATATAATTAATAATGTAATAATAAATAGTTATACACATTACACACACATACATAGTTTTTGTTTTTTCTATATATATGCATATTTTTTAACAATTTTATGTGTATGTGTGTGTGTGTGTGTGTGTGAAAACAAAGCATATTTTTAGTAATAATAATAGTAACAATAATAATAATGACATAACAAATGTGAATGGAACTTTTATTTCCAGAACCCGACTGTAGCGCTCCGTTGTTTGTGAAAGGAATAGTTCACCCTAAAATGAAATGTCTGAAATGAACAGAAAGAAGGGTTTGGAATGACATGATGGTGAGTAAATAATGACAGCGTTTTCATTTTTGGCTGAAGTATTCCTTGAAATCAGAGCTGTAGACATCATACTGATGAAGTTGAGCGTTTGCTTCGTGGAATCCCAATGAAATGAGAGCGCTGACCTCTGCCCTTCACTTCTGTTGTTGTTGTTTTTCCTTCATGCTTGATGGTTTTATTCCTCCGTTCCAGCTTTATACTTGCACAAACGAATAAGTTCCTGTTTTTCTTCGAGTAATGATTGGTTTTGTCATCATATGCTGTGTGCTTGGATCTCAGAAGGTCCGAAAATCACTGTTTCTCTTCTTTCTCTTGTTCTACAGAAATGTTGAAGGAATTGAACCAGCAGCGGAGAGAGAAAGAGTTTACAGACCTGAAAATAATTGTTGAAGGCAAAGAATTTGAAGTCCATCAAAATGTTCTAGCTTCCTGCAGCTTGTATTTCAAGGACATGGTGAAAAGGTTTGCTTTCCTCCCGTCCTTGATCTATTCTGTTCTTTTCATAGGGTGCATTTGTGTCGCCTCCTTTTCCCTCCCCATCTCTTGCAGGTCCAAAGACATCGGTTCCCGTCACAGGGCCAGTAGCCATTCTGTCTGTCCCACCGACGAATGTATTTCACTGCTGAAAAAGGTCAAGGCGTCGAGTCGACCGGTCTGACCCTTTCGTCTCCATTTACTAAGTGTGCCGGTTTGCATTTTAATGGGCGAAGAAGTTCCATGACTGGGGGTTTTGGTTTTAGATGCTTTGGAAATGTCAAAACAAATGAAAGGCAGATTTTAGGGATGCGTTTGGCATGTTGGATCAGCGCTGCGCTCGGCTGTCTGAGTCAAGTGCTTCGACGGGGATGTTCTAGTCGTCCCACTTCACCTTTTACCTGCTGTTATTTCGCCCAGATCTCGGCACCACATGCCGCGAGCGCGCCGCCGAGATTAAGGGAGCTTGATCTCGCTTATCGCTTCAGGAAATTCTGTTTTTTGCCGACTTGTTGCCTCAGACGACGTTGATCTCAGCAGTCGGGTGTCCCGGAGCCGTAAGACTGACTGGATGTTGTTTATGAGCAAAAGCCGATACTGAAGCATGTTTACAGGCAAAGAAACGTACAAGCCCAGAATCTGTTGTACAAGTATCAGGTGCCCTTCTAGTCAACCTGTGAGGCAAATTTTGCCAGATGTTTACTGCAAATTCATATTTTTACATGCAAATGAGCTACGGCCAACTATTTGCAGTAAACCTTTAAAACTTAATGTTTATTTGCATATGATACTTTTGATTAGTGCCTGATTTTTGTTAGCTAGCAGAAATAAATTGTGGAAATATGAACATAAATTCAAAAGCGTGGGAAAATATTGGATCCTGTCTGTGTAATAGGTCATTTGTAATTTTTTCAGGTAGATTTTTTGCTCCACATATGAAATAATAGTCAGGAAAAAAAATTAAAAATAGGTGGAGCAGTTAATGAATTTTTCAACAAAGTTTGCATATGTTTTTTTTTTTGTTGTGTATCATACTTGATACATCAGGCTTTTATGGCTCATATGATATAGTGTAGTGAATATGAAAGAAAAAAAAAACAAAATTTTATTTAGAGGCCCAAACTGAGCAAAAATATACAATTTTGCTCAGATACTGATATTATTTAAAAAAAAAAAAATTCTGATGCTTGGAAATATGAACATAAAATCAAAAGAATCAAAAGAAAAGTTGTTTGTAAAAGTCTCTCTTAATTTTCATTTTTCTGTATAATAGGTCATATATAATTTTTACAATCTGTTTTTCAGAGCTAGATATTTTTGGACATGTTGTTAAAAGTATTTTTTAACCCTGTAAAGCATATTAAACATATTAAATTATAGTCCGAAAAATTTAAGTTTATTGATTTTTTTTAAACAAAATATAGAAAAAATGATTGTATATACATTTTTGTTGAGTATCATATTTGATCCATCATGGCTCATATATTATAATATAGTGAGAGTAAAAACAGCTCAATTTTATTCAGAGACTAAACTGAGCAAATAAAAGCAATTTGGTTCAGATACTGAAAATTTTATGGCCAAAAAAGATGAAATTCTGATGCTTGTAATGTAAATCAGTGAGATCTTTATAACAGTGTAGCAGATACTTACATAGAATGATATAAATATCAGTGGTCACTTTATATCTCCAATAATATGCCTTAGTAAGATGAGATTGAAATGATCAAAACGTAATGCAGTGCAATCCAATGATGATTGAAAGATGAACAAATTTACATTTCTCAATAGCCTGATGATCATATTTGATACATATGGACACGAATTTTTTAAAAAATGATGATGGATAATCAAGTAAACCTAAGCTGCTTCAGTCCAGTAAGTGTTCATCTTGAAATATTACTAATAATATAAAAGTTATTCTTATGTTTACTTTAAAAATCAGCAAAGATTTCACAGAATGAAGACACGAGAACCACGAGCTGAAGGTGGACGTTTGTACAATTATGAAGTAAATCGTTTGCAACAAATTTTGCAGCAAAGTTTTGGTCATGTTGATCATTTAAATGCCTTAGAAATGTGCATATTAAATATGATACAGTAGGCTGTATAGGGTTAAAGTGTTGCTGAATGAAAGTGCACAGCAGTACAGCTGGATTGCACACGTGTTGGTCATCTATCCCTCTCAGTCTCGTTTCAGTCACATCAAATTAAACACAATCCAGGGCGTTTAACACAGAGAACAAACAGATTTCAGTTGACTTGGCATGTGTAATGCTTTCATGTTCCCGTCTGATATATATCGTGATGCATCCACTCCAGCTTGAAGGCCAGATTGTGCCTGGGAATCTCGGCCGGTTGATTGTGAATTTAGTCCGGGTCGAGCTGACCTATCTCAAGAGCGGCAGCAATGAAAACCGCATTAGGAGCAATAACTCAGAAGTTTGTTCTCAGTGAAGCACAAAATGTGCTGATACATCTCGCAAAGCGATTTGAGTTCCAGTCCCTCTGGAAGCATAGAACCTAGGGGCTCTGGATGGGGAATTTCACACTCTCATTGATGTCTAGATTGTCTTTTTTAAAACGCAGAGGAAACTACAGTAGCATTTCTGTAAAACCTAGTGAGCTACCAAGGCATCATCCTAACTGATCTGGTGCACATCATGCATATGGGACTCAAAAAATGATTAGAATTGATTTTGATGAATAACAGTTCATGATTCACAAAAATGTATTTAAAAGCATTTATGCTTTATGCATTATTTATCACATTTATTTATTTTGACTTCAGTTTTTACAATTATACAATTATTTACACATTTATTCATATATGCATGTATTTATGGATTGTTGCATTTATGCATATATGCTTTTCGTATTTATGCATTTCTACTTATTTTTTTGCACTTATGAATTTCTTTATGGATTTATGCAAAAATATATGCATCTATAAATTTATTTATGCAGATGTGTTTATGTACGTGTGCATTCATGCATTAATGTATTTGCATTCATTGCAAATATTTATGCAATTATGAATTTATATATGCACATGCTTTTATTTATGGATTTATTTTTGCATTTCTATATGCATTTATGCACATGCACATTTATGCATTAATTTATTTGCATTCATAGCAATTATTTATGCATTTATGAATTTATGCACGTTTATTTATTTATGCATTTATTTATGCACATGTGCATTTATGCATTCATTGATTTGCATTCATTGCAATTATTTATGCAATTATGAATTTATTTATGCATTCAGTCATTTTATTTAGTTGTTTATAGTAAGTATATATTATATATACACACTATTTATTTAAATAAATCATTTTCAGTTTGACTTGTTTTTTTCCACTGAGCTTTTCACAGTGTATTCTGGGATTGCGATCTAACATGTATTCTGGGATGGCGTTTTAGAAACTAGCATAATTTTGCACATATGATGCCTGTAGGCAGCTCATTAGGTTACAGAACAAAACCATACAAAGTCACATCATCGCCATTCAGTCGAAAAATACATTAGCTCTGTGCCTTTCTTTATGTTTTCACAAAGTCGAAAATATGTAACCTTGTCAAGCGGTATTAAAGCAATACGATGCATTTGAACAGGCAATTCAATCCAGTTCAACTTCATAGAGTTCAACTGGAAAGTTCAATCCGACGTTTATGTGTTGCTATGCACACGAATTGTCTGTCGAAGAAAAATCACGCCACATTAAATCGAGAGTCAACAGCTTTGTTCGCAGAATGAAAATCAATGCTTGTCATGATCCATAAAGCAGCAGCATACTAAACTCTTCAAAAACACTCTGCATTATTAATTTCTCATGCATTTGCGGAAAATGTGAGTGGTCTTACACTATTTCAGCAGGATTATTTGCTTGTTTACACTTTATTTCATTTTCTTATTAAAAATTGACTTCAGTCTTGAACTTTAAGGAAAAAAAGACTCATAAGGAGGAATATCAAATTGAACGAAACATTGATCTTGAAATGGACCATGCATTGGCTGTAATAACGAAGTTATTGAATCAGAGGTTCTGGCAGCCTTTAATGGCCGCCAAGAATTGATGTCTTATCAGGGTGCCCATCATTTATATCAGTCAAACGGACCGTGTTTATCTAATCGTCTATAAAGAACACCTGCTGTATTTGTTGTTCTCAGAGAAAACGTGCATTAAAAAGTGATTCATCCATTTAGCAAATCATGCACTAAGTGGATCTACGTTTGGATGTAATATATAGCCATTAACGCCGCCTCGTTCCCATCGATACAAGGCAGTGCCGCTTACGAATTTCACAATATCTCCAGAGATTCAGCCTGTCTGCTGGATTTTATTGAATATTTGTGCTTTGTTTCTGGCAGTGCATCCATCATGTTGCCACTTGCTGAGTGTTTTCACGTATATATTAGCATAGACACTTCGTTATTAGTCTGAGATGGATAGCTGGTGTTGAAGAGCCCACTTTAGTTTGACAACTCTTGATTTGTTTTGTTCCATTAAAATGGACACTTAACTCAGAAGTTCTAGTGGTTTGATACCCACTTGTAATTTTTTGTTGCTTTCTTTTGATCCTCTTAGGTTTTTTTATGTCTGGAGGAAGCAATATAGGCATAAGCTGAAGTGTAATTTTTTTTTTTTTTTTTCAAGAAATATTGTGGAGTTAATATAGTCCATTGTTTGGAGAGTATAATCATAATTACCATGATGAACAATTATAAATGATTCACATTAATTAATTTATGAATTTATGCACATGCATTTATGTTGATCAAATTTTTTGTTTTATTTATTTATTTTAAATTTATTTTGATTTAATTTATGCATTTATGTAATTATTTCTAGAATATTTATTTCTAGAATTATGTATTTGTTGAATTATTTATACATTTTATTTATTTACACATTCATTTGTTTATGCCTATATGCTTTTTTGTATTTATGCATAAAGTGGTTTTCCACTGGTTCAGCTGGTCTAGTTTGATGGTTTAAGAGGAGTTTTTGGGAGTCATGCAGCCGAAGGACCTGCACACCACTGTAGGCTGATGCCATGATCAGCTAACGAAGTAAATTATGCATGAAGCATGGCTAGAAAAGTAGTTTCACCTAAAAAAGACACTTTAGCGTTCAAATAACACGTTTGCAGTGAAGATTTCATAAAAGCAAATGTTGATTAAACTGTGCTGAGGTGTGTAATCAGGTATAATGTTGTCGGAGGGTCTGCGTGTAATGTCAGCGAACACAGGAACAAAGCAAGCACTCACATTTATAGATTTTTCAGACTGCTTTTTCTCTCAAGGACGTAGGCAAATGAGTGTGCTCGACATTTCCTGGAAAATGGGAAAATGGAAATTGTGTCTATTTTAGAGACCCCTGTCATTCTTAAAAGGTTTTCGGCCCCTTTGAGTGCCATACTTTCATCACTGTATTTTCCCAGTCTAATCAATATAATAGTCGTAGTCAGCTGATAAAAAGAAAGATTTTGATAACCATTTAATTTTTTTTCAGGCCAGACACGTGTTTTATACTTGAGGGAAAAAAAAGCACAAGTTTTGTTTTGTTTTGTTTTGTTTATTTGTCCATGCATGTGCTTATTTATGTATTACTTTATTTTCCATTTCATTTATTTTTATTCTGCATCTGTGTGTTTGTTTTTTATTTATTTATAAAATACTTATATGTAATTTTTTTATTATAATTATAAATATGTGTGGCCAAAAAGCTCTTTTATTTTCTATTTATTTGTTTTCATTTGTTTGTTTGTTTGTGCATGTGTTTATTTGTTTATTTATAAACTCATTTATTTTCATTTTCTGTATTTTTTTATTGATTTTTTTATTAACTTTTTAACATTTATTCATCAAATGATATATTTATATTTTATTTGTTTATAATATATTTCTTTATTTTTCTTCATTTTTCATTTGTGTCTGTTTATTTACAGTTTAATGCACTCATTTTTATTTCACTTATTTTAATTTATTTATATTATGTTTTATTTGTTTACAAATTGTTTGTTTATTTATTTATTTAAATTGTTGCAATGCATTCTGGACTCTCTATAAAGGGTGCATGTGATGCTGCCTGAGAATATATCCAAAAGACGGCGTTTTAGAAACCAGCATCATCACATATGCACATATTATGTACTCCTTCATTCTTAAAAGTATTTTTCCCTTTTGAGAGCCATACTTTCGTCACTGTATGGTCCCAGTCTAATCAATATAATAGTTATAGTCCGTGGGCGAAAGATAACCATATAGGTTTTTTTTTTTTCAGGGCAGACGTGATCATATTTGAGAATAAAATTACGACCCTAAAGCTCTTTTCCGAGGAGCAGTGTTTATGGAAATAGTTCGATTGTGAGCGTGATCTCAGGGACAGAGAGAGGGCTTTTTCTTTCCTACCTCTTAATGGTCGACTACTTTTTTGCCTTTTCTTTCTTAATATTTCTCCTCCTCCACTTACACCTGACAGCAATAAACCTTGCATTTTTGTTTTTCTTTTCAGGAGTAACATCTCTTGATTTTTCAGCCACCGCCAGAGACACCCACCCCACCTCACCTCACCTCATACTCTGCCTTTTGCCTCCTCCAAGTCAAAGCTCTTATAACGACTAATATCACCGTTCGTACGCAGGCCGTGTTGAACTCTGTTTTGGCAGGTGTTTGAAAGTAAATCCACGTCCCAGTCATGGAATGGTCCCTTTCCCTGTAGGATGGCTGCTGGTTCCCTGTGGCAGAACTGATTTTCTACCCCCTCCTTTCCTTCCCTGCTTGCATCACGCTGTCTGTCTGTCTGTCTGTCTGTCTATATGTCACATGTAGCATGCATTTCTCTGTGCATATTTTGCAAATATCCAGAATTTTAAAGAAAGTGTTCACCCAAAATCAAAATTTGCAGAAAATGTGCTCATATAGATGAGTTTGTTTCTTAAGAACGGATTTGGAGAAATGTAGCATTGCATCACTTGCCCAGCAATGGATCCTCTGCAGTGAATGGGTGCCGTCAGAATGAGATTCCAAACAGCTTATAAAAACATCACAATAATCCACACCACTCCAGTCCATCAGTTAACATCTTGTAACGTATAAAGCTGCATGTTTCCATCATTAAGGTGTTTTTAACTTCAAACTGTTGCTTCCAGCTAAAATATGAGTCATCCATCCATAATATTGCTTTCTCCAATGAAAAAGTCGTCTGATCTGAATCAGGAGAGAAATCTGCACAGATCAAGCACTGTTTATGAGTAAAAACAGTCCAAAACGGCTCTAAACAAATATGCGGGTGGATTTTGATGCGAAAGGACAACAGGAGATGGACTTTTTCACTGGAGGAAGCGTTATAATGGATTACATACAGTATATTTTAGCCAGAAGCGACGGTTTAAAGTTAAAACACCTTAATGATGAATTTGTTTCTTACAAACACGCAGCTTTTGGCTTTACAAGATGTTAACAGATGGACTGGAGTGGTGTGGATTACTTGTGGATTATTGTGATGTTTTTCTCAGCTGTTTGGACTCTCATTCTGACGGCACCCATTCACTGCAGAGGATCCATTGGTGAGCAAGTGATGGAATGCTACATTTCTCCAAATCTGATGAAGAAACAAACTCATTTTCAGCAAATTTTCATTTTTGGGTGAACTATTCCTTTAAATGTCTCCACAAAAACAGATGATGTGATTTGTTTAAAGAGGAAATGTGTTATTTTTGTTGCTAGAATACTTTTTCAGTTTTGGTGTAGCATGAAATTGCACCATTTTACTTTGATTATATGATGCCGTTTTAAACACAGCTCGATCAGGCAAAAGTGTTTGTCCTCCTGAAACGTGCAAACACCCTTCACATCTTCTTACCTCAAAGCAGGGTTTTTTTTTTTTCTTTTTACAATTTCATTTGCTGCTGATAGTGACTCAGAAATTACACACTTCACCTTTAATGCATGTGTCTGGAGTAGAATAGGAAGCTTAAGCCGAGGCAGAAGAGAGGTTATCATCATCATTATTATTTCCGCCTCACTGCCATGTCTAACCTCTTGTTGGACGTGGTCGTCCATTAATGGAACATCATTATGAGCTTTTGTTTCTCCAGACACCTTTGTCTTTTTGCAGCGTCCCTGATAATTGAGGTTTGTAGGTTTAGTGTCTAAAGACACGCACCCAAACAATGGCAAAAAACCAAAGCCGCGGTGCGTCCGTCTGCCAATCAGCCCTCAGCAGATACGCTAAGCCAGCAGCCCTCTTCTAGACGGAGAGCAGCTCATCTCAGCAGCCAGGCAATCTGCACTCTCCATATGCCTTTAAACATGTATTATGCATGAAAATGCATAGCAGCTCACTGAAGTTTTCCCTCAAGCGCTGCTGTAGAGAAACTCACAGGCTTGACTTCGAGTCACACTCGCTGAACAGCTTTAGCTGATGCTCTTCCAAAGGAGTCCATCTCACTTTGCGCTGCTTGATAGGTTTTTAATTGTTTCTTAAATGAGTAGTCTACTCAAAAATGAACCATTATTTAATCAGCCTCATGTCGTTCTGTATGCTGTGTTTTTTCGGTATAAAATTATTGTCAAATCTTTATGTGGTGATGTAGTAGTGACCCTGTCAAACTCCAAAAAATACCATAAGAAACGCCTTAAAAGTAGTCCATACAACTATATTCAAGTTTTCTGAAGCAGTGTTATTTCAGTATTATGAACTATTATAGTGTTTATTAATATTTCGAATTAGCTTTAATGTTTAAATGTTCAGTTTTCATTTTAATGTTGAGTTTTTTTTGTAAGTAAAATCAAAATGAAAACTTGTGTTTTTGTCTTTAAGTATTTTTATTTGGTGTTAATTTTTTTATTTTTTATTTTAGTACTTCAACTTAAACATTATTTTTTGGTTGCCAAGGCAGCATTTCTTTTCTTTTTTTATTATTATTATTATTTTTAATATGTCTTTCATCTAATATTTATATTTTAGCTTTATTTCAGTTAACAAAAATTATTTTTAATCGTTTTAGTTAATAACAGCACTGTTCTGAAGTCATATGATAGCATTGTGTGAGGAACAGACCAAAAGTTGTTATACACTGAAAATAAAATACACTTTTTTTTAATCAATTTTTGCATATTTGCATTTTCAGCTTTCATTTTAATTTTAGGTTACACTTGCTAAGGCAGCATTTCAAATTTTTGTTTTCTGTTTAAGTTGTAATTTTTTTTTTCATGTAATATTTGTAATTTCTTTCAGCTTTTTTAGCAAAAGTTACATTTAACGAAAGCAATTTTTTAATAGATGTAGTTTTAGTTAACAATAACAACACTGTGCTGAAGTCTATAGATATCTGTGTGAGGAACAGACCAAAGCTTATACATTAAAAATGCCCTCCCTCCCCCCTTCACTGCTAGTTGCAATTGAGACACAACCTGCAGGTTTAACCTTCTTCATACTGTGTCCAGGTTATCGGGAGAGAACAGAAATGGTGAGAAGATGCAGCTGACAATGAGCAACATCAGTTCAGATGTTCTGGAGCTTCTCCTTGAGTTTGTTTATACCGGCTCCCTCATTATCGACTCGGCCAACGCCAAGACCTTACTGGAGGCGGCCAACAAGTTCCAGTTCAACACTTTCTGCAAAGTCTGTGTCTCCTTCCTAGGTAAGAACCTGACAGATGAAATGTTTCCCCAGACATTTCACCAAAATCGTGCAACTAATTCAGTCCCTAAATTGCATGCATTTAATACAACACTGTATGCATTAGTTTCATTTTCAGACAAATTGTTCAGAGAAACTTGTCTGGTCAGAAAGAGGGTTTAAAATTGGTCATGCAAAACCATTTTTGGTGCAAGTAACCTTGAGTAACATTGTAAGAGGACCTCAGGAAAGAAATGCTGCAGTAAACGCAGCACATGATTGTAGTTCTCAATCTCTCATGGACAAATTATGGTAATAGGCTTTCTAATGAGTTTGTTTTTGTAGGTACTCTAAAAACTTGGAGTAATTTACTGGAACTTCATGGTGAAGCCATGAGGGAATATGCTCATTATTCATTCTGTCCGCGTCTCACTCCCTCTTTTTGGATTCTGTTTCCCCTTTCAGAGCTGGAGGCTTGTGTTATGTTGATTGACACATGAGCACAACACACACTCACACACACACAAACACACACACACGCTCTGCTGTGGACTGAAGTGAATCAGAAATACAGTTGCTCATTACAGCAGTCGTAATGACTCGCGCGCCGGTTGCGAATCAGACATCTTGACGGTTGATATGCAGTAATTTCTAGTAATCTGAATACTTGTCGTAATATTTTAGTCAGATATTGCACCAGGAGCCAGACTCCGAGGAGTCAATCCATACATATTTTAGCATGTAGATCCTGTCGGGCGGCTCGGCACATTCAGAACTGAATTGAGAATGCGGTTTACATGTCAATTCAGCTGCACGATTTGAACTGAGGTAAATGCAGGATGCTGGATTATAATTTGAATTTGATCTTGAGGAAGTAGAATTAAAATTGAATTTAAAAAAAAAATCATGCTGAGAGAGTAGTTTGTATTTGTGGTTATGAAACGATGCTTTGCATTGTGAATTACCCATAAACATTGCTGTGTTTGTGTGTGTGTGTG
>JAFVLL020039347.1:0-10517 GCA_021397915.2 Tor tambroides | reverse complement strand
GTTGCTGGAAAACCAAACCAGGTTATTTCTCCAGCTCCCTTGAAACCCATTCCTGTAATGAGTGAACCATTTCAGAAACTAGTTATTGATTGTGTCGGTCCTTTGCCAAGAACTAAATCTGGTCACTCGTGTCTGTTAACGCTGATGTGTTCTGCTACTAGGTTCCCTGAAGCCATTCCTTTACGTTCACTAAAGACTCCGACCATCGTGAAAGCCATAGTGAAGTTCTGTATGACATTTGGTCTTCCGAAATTCATCCAATCCAACCAAGGATCCAACTTTATGTTGAGACTGTTCCGTAAGGTAATGAAAGAGTTGAATATTAAACACTGTACATCCAGTGCTTACCATCCACAGTCACAAGGTGTCCTCGAAAGATTCCACCAAACTCTTAAAACTATGATCAGAACTTACTGTCTCCAACATGAGAAAGATTGGGATGAGCAGATTCCTCTTCTGTCGTTTGCTGTTCGCAACACCACTCAGGAATCCCTTGGTTTCGCTCCGGCTGAGTTAGTCTTTGGACATACCCTTCGTGGTCCATTAAAACTGTTGCAAGAGCAATTGCTTTCTGGAGGTCTGACAGGGTTTTCTTCTAAGAGTCTCCTAGATCATGTAAGTTCATTTCGTGAGCGCTTGCACTCTGTGTGGAAGTTAGCACAACAGTCCTTGTCAGCTTCTCAGACCCATATGAAGGGTACATTTGATAAAAAAGACTGTTCAACGCTCATTTGAAGTAGGCGACCAAGTTCTTGTTTTGCTACCTTTGCCTGGCTCTGCACTACAAGCAAAGTTCACCGGGCCATATGTGATTGAAGAAAAGTAGAATGATACTGATTATGTAGTACAGACACCTGAGCGGAAAAGGAAGACTCGTGTTTGTCACATAAACATGCTCAAGTTGTATATTTCTCGTTGTAATTCTAGAAACTCTATCAGTGCTCCTGTAACTTCCGTGACTCCAGTTGTAGTAGCCTCTGTAAATGCAGCTTCTTCTGGTTATTCTCCAAGTATGGATGATCTTAGGTTAGGAAGTGCATGTCTTTCTGGTGCACGTCTTCAAAACTCTGAAGCGTTTGTAACCCTCGGTTCTAGGCTCTCTCATCTATCTCGATCAGCTCGAAGTGAAATTGTACAGTTGGTTAATAAGTATTCTTTGCTTTTCTCGGATGTACCTAATGTGACTCATGTGCTAATGCATGATATTGATGTTGGTGACCATCGACCCATTAAACAGAATGCTTATCGTGTAAACCCTGTGAAATGAGAAATCATGAAGAAAGAAACTCAGTATTTGATTGAAAATGGTTTGGCCATACCCAGTTGTAGTCCTTGGTGTTCCCCGTGTGTGTTGGTCCCAAAAGCCGATGGAACCTCACGTTTCTGTACTGATTACCGAAAGGTTAATCAACTAACCAAGGCAGATTCCTACCCTCTTCCCAGGATGATTGCATTGATCACATTGGCAGTGCCAAGTTTGTAACTAAGCTAGATCTACTTAAGGGTTATTGGCAGGTGCTGCTTACGGAACGTGCTTCGGAGATTTCAGCATTTGCTACACCAGACGCTTTCCTTCAATATAAGATCTTAGCTTTTGGGCTTAAAAATCCCCCAGCGACCTTCCAACATCTAATGAATCGCATCTTGGCTAATGTACAAAACTGTGAAGCATACTTAGACGATGTGGTCTGCTATTCGACTACTTGGAATGATCATTTGAAAATTCTAGAAGAAGTGTTTACTAGATTTCAAGATGCTAATCAAACACTTAATTTAGCAAAATGCGAGTTTTGTCATGCTACTATCACTTATTTAGGCAAAGAAGTTGGTCATGGTACTGTTTGCCCGGTGGAAGCCAAAGTGCAAGCCATTGTTGACTTTCCTGTGCCTAAAAGCAAAAGAGATCTTAGACGATTTCTTGGGATGACCGGTTACTACTGGAGTTTCTGTAAGAATTTTTCTGTTGTTGTGAAACCCCTCATAGATCTCCTTCGCAAAGATATCACTTTCAAGTGGAATGATAACTGTCAGTGTGCATTTGTTTCTTTGAAGAGTCTGTTATGTAGTTCTCCTGTTCTAGCTGCTCCTGACTTCAGTCGGCCTTTCAAACTTGAGCCGCTTTTCCACCGAAATTACCTGGAACAATTTGTCCCAGGAACTATTTTTACCCAGACCTGTTGATGTCTGCGTTTCCGTCGCAGTCTAAAGTACCGAGAAGAGTAGGCAAGTAGTCTGGTGACGTAGGTCTGCGCGTGTTTCTCAGTACGCAAATTTTGGACGCAAGTCCGGTAATTCTGCAAAGAGCAGCATAATTGATAACATTAGTCAGCTCGCCTCTGCTACAGTAATTTTCCTCACTGTATTTACAATAGTTTGAAATATGATATCAAACACCACTGCCTCTTTTCATTTAAACATATTAATATAGCCACGGAAATGTAGTTCAGGGAATGTACATTACAATGAAACAAAATATCAAACAGCATTGCCTCTTTTCATTTTCATTTTAACATATTAATAGATTAATAGAATAATAGAATAAAGACCAAAGATTACCTGTTAGATTTACCCAAAGCGATTTACCCATATCACACTATACCAGTGAATTATACCACTACAGAGACATGAGAGCCAGCGGCAAATGTCAGAAGGACTAGCCGAGGTTATGCTCCTTTCAGTGGGATACATGAGCATTGAGCGTGGATCACGTCTCCGAAATCGGCGAAGCACATTTTCAAATAGGCGCTGTCTTTATAAATAAACCGCAGATTTGAGATTTAAACAACTACATTCTCCCCTGAAATACTTAAAACTACATTTCATGACACAATAACAGTAATATTTAAAAAAAATTATGCGAATATGATGGTTGAAATACAGTGCTCCTTGAACTCAACCAATCAGCATGCTCAGCGTCCAAGTCCCGCCCCTGAAAGTTCCGGACCTTTGAAAAAGTACTACCTCGCAAGCAGGGACTTTCTGAGGGGCAAATTTGTACCCTGAACTTTATTTAGATCCTGATTCCTGTGGTGGAAACACACCGAGTACCGGCCCAAAGTCCCTAGTTCCTGGGTGAAGTTCCTGCGGTGGAAAAGGGGCTTTGAAGTGGATGCCAGTGGAAATGGTGCGGGTGCTGTCCTATTACAAGAAGATGACCAAGGAATCAAGCATCCCGTATGTTACTACTCTAAAAAGTTTAATCGTCATCAAGTAAACTATAGTACTATTGAAAAGGAAGCCCTAGCTCTTTTATTGGCTCTACAGCATTTTGAAGTTTATGTTGGTTCTAGTCCACAACCCATTGATGTGTACACTGACCATAATCCCCTCGTTTTTCTCCAAAGAATGTGTAACAAAAACCAGAGACTCATGCGTTGGGCCCTCGTCTGTCAGAGCTTTAATTTGCAAATCAATTACAAGAAGGGTGCTGACAACGTGATAGCAGATTCTCTGTCTAGGTGCTAATTGTAAACTATATAAAACATGTTTACTCTTATGTGTGGGGGTGTTACGACCCTATGGTTTTGTTGTGTTTTGTTCTGTTGGTTTGTGTGTGTCTGCCCAGGTTGCTGCTGATTGGTTCCTACAGACTCATTGATGTCGTCCTCTGATTGGTCTTCTCTCCCTTTAAAGAGATTACAACATTTCCTTTAAGGGGGGGGGGGCATTTTGTAAACTACGCTGTTGTGCTTGTGCTGATTGACCCCGTTTGTATGCCTAGAGATATTGTTTGTTTGTGAGAGAGATTGTTTGGATATTAGTTTGTTGTATAACAGTATTCCCGACCCTTGCCTGTTGTACTATTCTGATCTTGGATTATCCCTTTGAACTTGATGTTTCTCTGTAAATATTTATTGTGAATATTGTAAATAGCTATTATTGGGAAAGTAAGGAGTCAGACGCCATCTTTGTTTTTGGATTAGGCAGTTAGGTTAGAAAATTGTATTTTTGTTTCTTTATTTTGACACGGAATTTAGAGGGTTTAATATTTAGAACGTTTTGTTAATTATTTTGGCACTGTCGGCTCCTGAAAGTGAACTCCCAAATAAAAATTCAAAAGAAGTTGACTGTTCACACTCGTTTTCCTTCCATGCTGTGCTCTACCCCTAGACGGGGCATAACAAATATATATATATATATATATATATATATATATATATATATAATATGTGTGTATAGGCTAGTAATCTAGTATGTTTTAGAGATTTCAAAGCGAAGAGAAGAGAAACAATTTTGTTGTGTAGATTACAAATAATATGACTGGGAAAACAAAACTGTTTGATTTACTATTTTTTTATTTTCAGTGTACATTTTGAATAATGTTTCATATATCTGCCTACAATAGTAGAATCACAGCATTTCATCACAAGGAACAATCATGATATAACTTCAGTAATTTACTAATTCATTTATAGTATGTACAATAAAACTCAGTCATAAGAGGTAATTTTAGAAAGACTAACTGATATAGATGTAATGAAGAAAATGCAAAACATGAAAACCACACACACACTGAGAGCCAAACAGAAGCCCTCAGCTAAACCATGATGTAACAGTGAGAAAAACGTGCAAATGAAGGAAGGGGGTTCAAAATTACTTGATCTTTTACTGAGAAATGAGAAGCCACCAATTAAAGCTGCAGTCCGTAAGTTTTGCATCTTTGTCGCCATCTCTGTTTGAAAACCTGGAATTGCAGCTGTGTGCGGAATTATCTTTCTTGCGTGTGGTTGTTCTCCAGCGCAGATGAATCTAATGTTTTGAGGAGTATGTGTGTCAGTCAGTCACCGCACTGGTGTGGATATTTACTGTACTTCGCAATCACAGATTCTAACCTACATCTTGAATATATGACCCAAATAAGAATTTTCACCGTGTATTGCCATCTGAACAAGTAAGTAACAACTCTGCCACTTTGTTCTGACCAACTGAGGAAAAAAACATTACCATAAATCGTGCTACCAATGGTGATTTAATCTAAAGATCGGTTAGCTCATATCACATCAAACTGTGCAAATTATTATTATTGTTATACTTTATTCTCAAATTATTAATGTTAACAACATCAGCATTGCGTGATTACGAGTATAGTGTGTATTAGTGTGTAGATTTCAATTTCTATACAGTTTAAGCTAATCGTCATGCCATTCGAAATTAATTTTAAGAAGTTCTTTTAACCAAAAAAACAAATTAATCTTCCTTCGAACTGGTTTTCTTTAAAATACAAATCTTGTGTAACCCCAGACTATCTGTAATAAGAAGCACATTTAAAACTGGAATATAATTTAATTTCATTTACGCGTTTCATAAACACATAATCCTTTCTGGATTACAATCCGCCATCAAAATGATACATTTAATTATTCTAGCTGCTGTGAGAAAAGGCTATAAACGATCCACCACCTGCAGGATCCTCACATGCAATAGCCTAGTAGCTGGGATAACTTCTTTGTTTACAGACGAGACGTAATGACGCTGCGGCATGCTCGAATTTCCCGCGAAAACTTACATGTACCACTCAAATTAGAAAACATCATTATAAGCTAACTGTTGTGAATTGTGGTTAAAGTAAAGTTATGAACACAGGCTGGTTATGTACTTGCTCAAATATTGATTTCGGATCATTTTTAACTCAAAAAAATTGCAGCTTCAAATTTAAATAGTTTTTTCACAAGACAAAAAGGCCAAGATACACATGGAATGTTTAGAATCAGGTTTCAGGCTGAGGGGCAGCTTCCTCTGGTTTTGTTGCGTTAGAAGTCGTCTTTAAAGCCATATCCTCTTTGCGTTCTTTTGACATATCTTGCGATCTATAGGATGAAACCAAAGAAATAAAAATGATTGAACTTGGTTGAGTATATCATAATATTTTAATCTCTTAGACAACACATTATGTAACATTTTCCGGTAACACTTTATAATAACGTTCAGTTATTTATTAGTGATTAGTTAATGATGAATTAATCATTTACAAAACATTCATAAGCGATTAATAAGTGATATGCTAACAATTTGTGTATGTTTTGTTAATTCATTTACAAGTCATTTACAAGTAATTAGCTAATGATGAACTAATCATTTACAAAACATGACTATGCATTCATAGATGATTAATAAGTGATATGTTAATATTTTTATCTATGTTTTGTAGATTAAGTTATAAGTCATTTACAAATGATTAGATGAACTAATCATTTACAAAACATGACTATACATTTACAAATGATTAAGTAATATGCTAACGATTTACAAATCTGTCATAAGTTATCTTTAAAAAATAGCATCATGAAATAATCAAACAATCAATCCATAATGGTTAATAGTTACTAGTTAATATATTATTAATCACTTATAAATCATTGAAATGTCAACATTGTACTATTATCTCAATAAACATTATAAATCATTTACAAAGCTTTCTGCATCCCCTAATCTAAAGTGTAAACTACTCATCACTTGTAAATGTGTTACACATCATTTGTAGATCTTTCTTACCTGTTACAAATGATCTGTAGGTGTATACAAGGCATTTACAACACTTTCTGCATCCCCTAATCTAAAGTGTAAACTACTCATCAGTTGTAAATGTTTTACAAACCTTCCGGTTACAGGTTGTTTGTGTGTGTATATATATATTTACGCACACACAACTGGAAACCATAAAGTTTGTAAAACATTTACAACTGATGAGTAGTTTACACTTTAGATTAGGGGATGCAGAAAGTCTTGTAAATGACTTGTAAATGAATTAACAAAACATACACAAATTATTAGCATATGACTTATTAATTGCTTATGAATGTTTTGTAAATGATTAGTTCATCATTAACTAATCACTTAAAAATGACTTACAACTGAATGTTATTATAAAGTG
Organism: Tor tambroides; assembly: GCA_021397915.2. Classification (NCBI taxonomy): domain Eukaryota; kingdom Metazoa; phylum Chordata; class Actinopteri; order Cypriniformes; family Cyprinidae; genus Tor; species Tor tambroides. The sequence goes on along the minus strand of JAFVLL020039347.1, from coordinate 3,646 downwards.
TTACCCATTTTCCAAGACTAGATAATATTTTCTATTCCAAGTAGAGTGTGTATATATATATATATATATATATACACACTAGTCAACATTTTAAGTGGATCAAAACCTAAAACCAAAATGCGTTCTTGTCTTAGGACAACTTGGATGAACTTTTTTTTGATCCACTTCAAATGTTGACTACTGTATATACATATATACACGCACACACACATTACATACAGTTGAAGACAAAATTATTAGCCCCCTATTAAATATTTCACTATTTTTCAAATAATTCCCAAGTGTTGTTTAATGGAAAGAAGATTTTAAGATTTTTTCAACACAGCATTTCTAAACATAATATTAATTTAGGAAGCTTGGAGTGTTTGTAATACAAATAGAAACAAAATTATAACCAAGAATAAAAAAATCTAAAAAATTATTAGTTAATAGTCAATGGTGTATCCCTTTTGCTTGATAACAGCCTTTAGTCGTTTGTTGTAGTTATCAACAAGTTTCAGGCATGTCTCCTGAGGAGTTGCAGCCCATTCTTCCTTAGGAAATCTCTCAAGCTCCTCCAGATTTGTTGGTCTCCTGGCATGGACTCTGGTCTACAATGAGCCCCACAGATTTTCTATTGGATTCAAGTCTGGGCTCTGTGCAGGCCAGTCAAGGATGTTCACCTTGCTCATTTGAAGGCAGTTCTTCACCAGAAGTGAGGTATGCTTTGAGTTGTTATCATGCTGGAAGACAAAATGTCAACTCAAACCATGTTTTGTTGCAGTTTGCCTAAGGTTGTCTTTCAAATTCTGGTCATAGTCTTCCTTTTTCATGATTCCTTCGACCCTGACAAGATTCCCTGGCAGTTCCAAATGCACTGAAACATCCCAACAGCATTATACTCCCACTGCCATGTTTCACTGTGGGAACAGTGTTGTTTGGGTTGAGCGCCTCTTTCTTTCCAAACACTGGCAACATCTCTATGGCCAAAGAACTTTAGTTTTCTTAAGTCTAAACTAATTTCTTTTGTCTTTACCATGATGACAGTACATATTTTACTAGTTGTTTTTCAAGATACTAATCCTCAGTTTACAGTGCAATTTAAAGGCTTAGAAGATTATTTAGGTTAATTAGGCAAGTTAGGTTAGTTAGGCAAGTCATTGGACAACAGTGATTTGTTCAGTAGCCAGTCAAACAGATAATTTCTTATTGGGGCTAATAATATTGACCTTAGCAGTTTTTTTTAATAATAATTTTATTCCAATCAAACTGAAATAAGTAAGGCTTTCTCCAGATGAAAAATATAATAAGAAATACTGTGTTAAAATTCCCCTGCTCTGGGAAATATCTGAAAAAGAATTGATATTTCATAGGGGGCTAATAATTTTGTCTTCAACTGTATAGATATACACACAAAAGTTTGAAAACATTCAGGTTTTTACTTCTTTTTTCAAGTCTCTCATGGACATAAAGGCTGCATTATGTGCTCAAAAATACAGAAAGAACACTATAAAACAGAATTATAATTTAAAATAAAGTTTTCTATATGAATATATTTTGTAATGTAATTTATTCCGGTGATGCAACGTTGAATTTTCAGCATCATTACTCCAGTCTTCAGTGTCACATGAACCTTTATAAAACCATTACATACTACCATTCAAATGTTTGGGGCGTGTGTGTGTGTTTAATAGAAATTTCTTTTATTCAGCAAATATGCTTTAAATTGATCAAAATCCTGAAAAAATAGCTTCCACAAAATATTAAGCAGCAAAAACTGTTTTTAACATTGATATTAATAAGAATCATTACTAATAACTGAGCACCAATAATAACTAAACAAATCAGCATATAATGATTTTGATTTCTTAAAGATCATGTAACACTGAGGACTGAAGTAATGACTGCTAAAATTCAGCTTTACATCACAGGAATAAATTATATTTTAAAATATATTACAATAGAAGACAGTTGTTTTAAACTGTAATACTATTCACAATATTAGTGTTTTTACTGTTTATTTTTTAACTTATGAGCATAAGAGACTTTATTAAAACATTTAAAAATCATAATGTTTCCAAACTTTTGTTACTTTATGTTAACCTTAATTGATTATTAAGGGTGGGAAGTGGGCATAATGGACAGAAAACTTAATGGATTATTAAGGATGGGGGAAAAACCCTTTTTAAATCATTTTAAAAATTGGCTCAGAAAAGGTTTCTTTTGAGAAAAGCTCCAGCATCATTTTGTAAATTCTGCTTAGTCTGATATTTTATATCTAATTGAATAAAATTCAGACATTAAGTGTGGTTTATGTGTCCAACAACTTTGTATATTATCAACGTAAACTCATGAGTATTATTAGGTATTTTACGTCAAATCTGGTTCTGCCACACATACATTTACTTTACATTTGCATAAACTATTCCACCATTCATAAGTAATATGAGTGCATCATCTTTGTATATCTAAAGTCATTGGAAATGGCCATAGCCTTTTAAAGTATACTCCATTGATAGCAAGCACAAACGCAGGCATTTGACACGTGCACTAGCAGATGTCATCCTTGTCCAGTGTCTGTTTAGGTGACCAGATTTCTGAAATGGAAAACAGTGACATTTCCTTGTTCAGAGTTCAAAATATCATTGAAATCTCAATAATGACTATCTATGAATTTTAAAAAAGGGGGGGGGGACAATATATGTTCGTATATTTTTTTGTTTTTTATTGTTGTGGGATCTATAGAGGCCTACTAATATAATAATGATGTTTGCAGATCAAACTTACCCTAGTTTTAACACAATTCACCAAAAATCACACTGCACAATGGTAAATAGTAACTAGATGAGAAAAGTTTGTCGAGACAAACTTTAAGTTGGCTTGAGAAAGCCGGACCAGAAAGTTTTAAAAAGTTTGAAAAGTTTAAAAAAGTTTAAGAAGTTTAAAAAGTTTAAGTTTGAAAAGTTTGAAAAGTTTTAAGTTTGACGCTTTTCAGTCTGAAATAGTTTGAAGTTTAACGTAGTTTTAAAAGCTTAAAGTTTGATAGATAGATAGATAGATAGATAGATAGGGTCAGATTATAGATAGATAGATAAATATATAGGGTCAGATTATAGATAGATAGATAGATAGATAGTTAGATTATAGATAGATAGATAGATAGATAGATGCTAAGAACCGCAGAGTGGTTGCTAGGGTATTCTAGGTGGTTGCTAGGGTGTTGCTATGTGTTAGCTAAGGTGCTCTGGATGGTTTTTAGGGTGTTGCTATGTGGTTGCTAGTGTACCCGTGGTGGTTGCTAAGGTGTTGCTATGCAGTTGATAAGGTACCCTGGGTGGTTTGTAGAGTGTTGCTATGCGGTTGCTATGGTACTCGAGGTGGTTGCTAGGGTGTTGCTAGGGTACCTGGGATGGTTGCTAAGGTGTTGCTATGCGGTTGCTAGGGTACCCTAGGTGATTGCTAAGGTGTTGCTATGCGGTTGCTAGGGTACCCAGGGCGGTTGCTAAGGTGTTGCTATGTGGTTGCTAAGGTACCCAGGGTGGTTGCTAGGGTGTCACTATCTGGTTGCTAGGGTACCCTGGGTGGTTGCTAGGGTGTTGCTATGCGGTTGCTAGGGTACCCAGGTGGTTGCTAAGGTGTTGCTATGCGGTTGCTAGGGTACCTGGGG
>JAFVLL020039346.1:0-21006 GCA_021397915.2 Tor tambroides | reverse complement strand
GTTTTGTAGGCAAACATTAATGCCTTGAATTTTATGCGAGCAGCTACAGGTAGCCAGTGCAAATTGATGAACAGAGGTGTGACGTGCGTTCTTTTTGGTTCATTAAAGATTAGTCTTGCAGCGGCATTTTGGATTAGTTGTAGAGGTTTGATGGAATTGGCTGGAAGACCTGCCAAGAGAGCACTGTATAAATACAAATACATAACAAAATAATAAAACCCCCTAACTTTTCATTGGTAGTGTATAGACTTCAATGTAAAATACAAAATAAGATTCCTGCATTTGCTGTTTGGAGTTTATGAACATTAATAGGCTTTTTGCACTGTTTTAACCTTGCATTGTTTGCAACTTTGCATTGTACCTTATTCAGTTCATATTATCTGGCAATATATTCAAATTAAGAGAACTAAATTTGTACATCAGTATGAGTTGTCAGGATGTAAAGGTCATGCGTATTGCCCTCACTCTTTCTCTTACTGCCAGTTTGCTCTGTTTTGTGGTTTATGCTGACATAGCCAATATAAATCTATGTCTATAAATCTATAAATCCCACAGACTGAACTCGACTCTGGGAATGAGAATTATGACATAAGCACATTCGGATGCTAATTGTTTGTCAGGGTGATGTCTATAAAAGAACATTTGCATGCCTCATCCGTGATAAAACTGCATTCGTAGGGCAATTAATTCACAAGAACGATGGAGTTGCATCGTAATTTTTCATTCATATTCATATACTGTACTCCAAGTACATCCTGCCTTCATTACGGTCCAGAGAGAGCATGATATTGAAAATCAGGCAGCTTAAACAGCATAATTAAAAGACATCACCTCTGTAATGCACATTTGGTCGCTAATATTACTTTAATTAACAATGTTACATCAAAGGGTTAAACTGTTGCCATTCATGTTTTCCAATTTTCACCCTGCTAAAAAGAAACTAGCCTAAGATGGTTTGCTGGTCTTATCTGGTTTAAGTTACACCAGCAAACTCATTTACGGTGGTTTAAGATGGTTTTTTCCAGCTTAAAAAAAATAGGTTTCTATAATTGAAATAAAATAAAATAAGATGAAATAAAATATTAAATGGAAAACTTTTCAGAATGTTAGTGTATGGAAAACTTAAGAATTTTTTGAATGTTAATGTAAAAACTTTGGAATGTTGATGTAGAATGTTTCTAATTAAAAAAACAAGAAATGTTACCAAGTAACTTAAATTAAAAAAAAAAAGAAAGAATTAAATTAGAAGAAAAAAATTAAAGCTAAATAGAACAAAACAATAATAAAATGAAAACTGAAAAAATAAAAAATTATAAAAAAAAGTAAATTCAAAATATTAATAATACTATAATGGCATGTAAATAAAACTAAAATAACACCTATTTATACTCTGACCAAAAGGGGATTCATTCCTGCACGTGCCAAGCACACAAATTCTCATTATCTGCAAACATATCAAACGTCCCCACTTACTGTAGCAAGATTTTCCCAATCATTTTTGGGCCAATTCCGCCTTGTCAACTCCGAGATGATAATAAACTGAATTAATTACCATACAACCCTGGTGTTTGTCAAAAACAGTAAGTAATTCAGCTGTGAATTTCACCTGAGTAATGCAAGAAAAAACAGATTCAGATTCGGACAGCAATAAAATGGCCTGCTAGCTCATATAAATGCCGAAATTACATCAACATCTCCATGTAAAACAATTATCATTTAAATATGGCTATAGACACCAACGAATCAATTGTAGGTGCAGCCTTACAAATGCTAAATGCTACCAGTAAGATTTTATGTCACACATTTAGCAATTGTTTAGATTGTTTTGTTGCATTTGGCATATACTAAAGCCACACAGCTCTTTAGCAAGCTTTTGAGGTCAGTCCAATTTCAGTAATGACCTAGATTGCATATTAGCAGATTCTTTAAATGTTTTTCTATTGCATTGCTGTTAAAACTAGAGTGTATTGGTGAGTATATCTGTGAGTATTTTAGCCTATTGATTTAGACTTTTGTAACTGTCCTATTTTTGCATTTAGGTCCAAAAATGATTGGATCAAGAATAGACTAAGAGGTCTAATTTAACTGAAGCAAGCTATCCGTTAGGGTTTCCATTGATAGCAATGGTGCACTTTTCATGCTTTTAAGAGCCCTTGATAAATGTTACTGGTAAAATATTGACTAATATTGATTTTATGCGGAAAAATAAATAAATAAATTCATGCGGTTCTTCTATGGCATCGCTATGGAAAAAAAAAAAAAACCTCTCTGTGTTGGTGAGTATCGGTGAGTATTCTAGTCTAAAATAATGTTTTAGCCATTTGTAGCTGTCCTTTTTTTGTAATGTTTTTGATTGCATCAACAAGAACTGGTCTTTCAAGGATAAAACCAAGATCTTACACCACAGGTACACAGAGGTTCTTACACAGCCCTGTAAGTACATGTTAAGCTTTTAAGAGCCCTTGAAAAATGTAACTGGTAAAATATTGACTAACATTGACTTCACACTAAGACATAAAATGGTTCTTTTAATAATTGTTTACAGAAAGGTTCTTTGGGGAACCCAACATGGCTCTTATATGGCTACGAAAACTCCCTTTTGGAAACTTTACAAAGTGTACTGGTGAGTATCTGTGAGTATTTTAGTCTAAAATAATGTTTTAGCCTTTATAACTGTGCTATTTTGAATTTAGGAGAAGAAATAACGTTACATAAAGGTCTAGAAGTGACTGGATCAACAAGAACTGGTCTTTTAAGGAGAAAACTAAGAGGTCTTACACCACAGGTACACAAAGGTACTTAGACTACACAGCCCTGTAAGTACATTTCATGCTTTTAAGAGCCCTTGATAAATGTTATTGGTAAAATATTGACTAATATTGACTTTACACTAAGAAAAAAAAAAAAAAAGATTCTTTTAATAACCGTCCACAGAAAGGTTCTTTGGGGAGCCCAAAATGGTTCTTCTATGGCATCACTTTGGAGAAAAAAAACTCCTTAGGAACCTTTATTTTTAGTGAGTGCTTTAGTCTAAAATAATGTTTTAGCCATTTGTAACTTTTTGTAATGTTTTTGATTGCATCAGTGAGAACTGGGCTGCATTTCCCAAAAGCATCTTAATCCTAAGTAGATTGTAGAACCACTGCCACCAATGGTCTCAACGATCAGCTTAGCTTATGATGCTTTCGAGAAACACAACCCTGGTCTTTTAAGGATAAAACCAAGAGGTCTTACACCACAGGTACTCAGACGTATTTTATACCCTACATTTCAAGCTTTTAGGAGCCCTTGAAAAATGTAACTGGTAAAATATTGACTAGCATTGACTTCGCACTAAAACATAAAACAGTTCTTTTAATAATTGTTTACAGAAAGGTTCTTTGGGGAAGCCAACATGGTTCTTCTATGGCTACAAAAACTCCCTTTTGGAAACTTTATAGAGTGTATTGGTGAGTATCTTTGAGTATTTTAGTCTAAAATAATATTTAGCCTTTATAACTGTGCTATTTTTGCATTTAGGAGAAAAAATAACTTTACATAAAGGTTCAGAAGTGATTGGATCAACAAGAACTGGTCTTTTCAGGAGAAAACCAAGAAATCTTACACCACAGGTACACAAAGGTACACAGCCCCGTAAGTACATTTAATGCTTTTAAGAACCATTCAAAAACTGGTAAAGCATCAACTAAAAACATAGCTACTTTTAATATAGAAAGATGCTTTTTGTCCACATAATAATGTATTTTATGGAATCTACCAGAAGGGGTTAGCTACTGCTGCTAACCAGCCAAAGCTTGACCCCTGAAATGAAGCTATTTGTTATAATGAAAAACCACACCTGCTTTGTGTCAGTGATTGCACAGAGATGAATTCCCACCTGTATCCTTTTAAACTCCAGGGGCCACTGTTGCTCTTTATTCTGCTTTTCCTCATGCTGGTCTAATGTTTCTGAGCATGAAGCTTTTATGACACTCAGCCAAGACAGACAATTTGATAATTTGATGCATTTCATAAGTACTGTAGAAAAAAAAAAACAATTTTATAATTTTAATGAAAGCTGTTTTACACAATCCTGCTATATAGGAAAGGCACAAAGGTCAGACTAACAGTAAATTATGGACTGGCTGCCCACCAAGCCATCCTGCCTCTCTTTCTCAATAACAGCGAGAACTGGGAAACAGCAACATAATCTGGAGGGATGCTTGTTTCCTTGAGGGAGTTGAGAGTTAAAACTGGCACCTTTGTCTGTGCTGGGTTTGAGATAACAATACTTTTTCTTTCACTCTTCCCCACAATGAATCATTGCCGCAAGTTACATTCGGTGACAGAGGCTGATGAATCTTTAATAAGAGGATGTGTCTTTATCTGATTCTGTAACCCCTGCGGCAACTCAAGCATCTAAAACTAAAAAGATGACATTTTGCCACACTGATTTTATCCGTCATGATCTTTATCACAGTCTGCGTCTCTCAAACACAAGAACTTTTGAGAGTTTTGGGTTACCTCCGAAAAAGCATTAGCTTGTCTTGCTCCATTTGCATATATTCCAGAGGTCGCTAATCAGTGGATATGGATTCCTTTTTGTCCACATGGACAAATTAGCATCTAAAACAGCATATGCATAATTTATAAAGACTATTTAATGCACAGATGCTGCATCAGTGTATTTACATATTGTGACGAGTCGGCTGCCTCCCCCCTTTCATATCATCACCACCCCGTCCCTTATTCGCCGCCCTTCACCAGGCTCCCGACGGGAGTGGCGGGTGGAGTGGAGCGGCGAAGCCAAGCTGTCTGGCGGCGTGGTGATGAGGCGCACCTGATCTGGAATAGGGCCTCATCACCGCCGCCGTTAAATGCCGAGAGCGCGCCTCTCCTCGAGAGACCGTCTGCTTCCCCGTGCATGCACACTGGTGTCCTCATGGGTCCAGGAAGGGGAGCGCTGAGGGATTCCCCCGCCGCCGCCAGAGACGCCGGCAGCCGGACCCGCAGTCCGGCGGACGCCCCGCCGCACCCGCCACACGACCGTCGGGCCAGGATGCCGGGCCGTGGAGTCCCCCAGGCGTATCCTGGGCCCAGGAGAGCAGAGCCGCTCAAGGAAGCCGCCGCCCCTCGCGCCCCGGACCGAAGAGGGGAGCGCGTGCGGCCACCGGACTCCGCCCCTTCTCTGGACCCTTCCTCCCGTCATGAACACTGCCCTTCCTTCACAAGCCCCGAGCACGGCGAGGACACCAGATCCCCTGTTTATTTTGGACACTTTTTTTCCCCCTTTGGACACTATTTTTGATATTTCTGTTCAATAAAAGCCTCTCCGAGGCCTGACGCCACACCCACTGTGTCTGTCGTTTGCTCCTCCCGCCACAATATGTATCACAATTGTGAGTCAGTGAATTAATTCAGTATGTATGGCATTTGTTGATTCTCTTGGCCAATTTGAATCAACTGTAAAATTAATTTGAAGAAACTTTATTGTAAATGTGCACAATGGCAGCCATAATAAATAAATAAATAAACAAATAAATAGTCCTAAGTAGTCAAAATAGTCTCTCTGGGACTGATAATTCATTAATTTAAAGTAAGAAATAATAATAAACTGAAAATATGCACTGTGTGCTGAATTGACTTATGAATTATTTGTTAGTACTGGATGAATCATAAGTCTCAGTGAAACTATTTTGAATATTTAGTGATATTTTTGGCAGCGAGGTATGGGTGCCAACATAAAAATCATAAATGCAGAAAATGAGGTCTGAGAGTTTTTAACCAATAATTGTATTTATTTTTTCTCTGTATCTGAGTTTTCCTGTTGTCAAATGACATTTTGTTTAGTCTTTTCAAATCTAGTCAAATTAGCAAGTCAGTTTTAAAGGTTTCTAAGCATTGGAGCATACAATGTGTCGCAAAATGTTTGAAGACGCTGCCCAGCCAATTTTCTTAAAGTGTTTGTATTTTATATTAATGGTATTTTTCATTGTACGTACCACATTTGACCAATAATGGCAGAGTCCTAAACTCCAGCTGTTCTTTCAGTTCTCTTGCATTCAAAGAAAGCTGAATGGCCTAGATTCGAGAATGGCACTGTCATGCTGTAATTTGTGCTGCATCCGTTTGAAATTATAAGCTTGAGTTACACTGAAGAAAAATGCACTCGGTTGGAGTCTCGTGCGATTATCCGAGGAATCCGCGAACGCATGTGGGCTGATCATTGTGTAAACGGCTGTGAGTCAGAGACACAAGCCAACCATCAGCCTCCCCACAAGCTCTCCCATTAAACTCTTTCGACAGGAAAATACCTCAGACATCATATTGACAATTTATCCCTCCCTTTCCGACTGGAACTGCAATAAATGCACTCTTCACTCCATGAAAGAGGTTTAGTTTGAGACATCTGAGGTGTACAGGTGGGCAAATCTGACAGTAAAAAAGAAGAAAGGTTTTCAAAGCATTCTCACTTCAACTGACACGTTGCAAAGTAGATATTACTATAAACCAGACTTGTGGATATCTACTAGTTTTTGCATTGTGGCATGAAAATTGTAACTCAAGGTCTTCATGTACGCATAAACTTCTTACGATGTGTGAAATCTTTTCAGAATAACTCAAAATGGCTGCAACGGATCCTAAAAGCCTGACAAAGTTACAATACCCGCCCATCTCTACTAAAAAAGATCACATAATTCACTCTTTACCTTCACGGAGATGCTCTTGTGGCTCTGTATCTGTGCTTTTGGCATAGATTAGTATTTTTTTCCATCGTAACGGTTGGCGATCTGACTATGAGTCACTGAACTGCCAGCTACCCACTGTAGAAGCAGGTGTGATGGTGTCACTGCAGCCCTGGCCGGGCTCCATGCTGCCTCTATGGGGAGTTAAAGATGAGTAGTTCTTATGATTTTGTAGTTAAGGTCAGTTGCAACGTGCTGCTGGGCAGAAAGAGTGTAAAATGAGGGCAGAATAGTCAGACCACAGACAGTGAATAGCAGCAAGCATTAGCCTTGGGGGGTTTGTTAGAGGTCACTTGTTTTCTGTCTTTTTCTAAGTGCTGTTTGTATGTTAAGGTGAAGTTTTATTTCTCTCATCTCAGTTTAATATGTAGAGACAACTAAGCCATTTGTAGGTTGAAAGGTGTGTTGCTTTGTGGTGGTTGAGTGCTCTGACGTTTCTGGCTTAATAGGGATGCATTGATATTTTTAATTCTGGTAATTATTTTTTATAGCTGATTAATGGTTAATATTAAAATATATATATACCATTATGACTAAATCAATTAAATATTGTCGGGATATAGGGATGAAATATATTATAATTATATAGTATAATTTAAAGTATTAAAAATAGATATTTATTTATATATTTGTTAAAGATGACATTTAACAGTGTTATTCAATTTGTGGCATTTTAAAAGATTTATTTAAACTTTAAGCAATGACTGACTAGGTAATCCAAATATAAAAACATGCATGTCTAACATTGACCAATATTGAAAAATGTTTTATTGCATAATTTCTAATTTATATTTCTAATTTATAATTATAATTTTTTTTTTCCTCATCATTTTCAGGATTTTTTTAAGTCAATATTTTGTCAACTTTTTTTACTTTGAAATAGCATGTCATTTTATTTTAAGAATATATTAGTTGTCAGAAAATGTGACCAAAGTTAAATCAATTTTTAACTATTTTGAAAAGTATTTTAAAATTATATATATATATATATATATATACTCTGAACTTCCCTTTGGTGTTTATGGGGTCATATGGGTGTATGTTACCATTTATCTCATTTATTCATTTATGTCACATTACAAAACAGTGCATAATTACTACATGACATTGCTTTGCAGAATACAGAACTCAAAGGTGGTAACATGAATACAATTCACTCTCAGACATTTAGCATCTGATTCTGAGCTGCTGGCATTTTTCTTCCATTTCCTTTTTTCTTGCTTGTACTCTTTGACCTTGCAAAGTGATGTAAACAAAGTATGTGGGTGCAACACCTGTTCTTATCAGTGTATAAATGTGGCAGTAAGTGCTTACTAATGCAGCTGGTCTGCAGGGAAATAAGTGCATTATTGTACTTCACTTTTTGGAGTTCATGTTAAGTTGATTTAATTCAGGGCTGGTTTGTTTACTGCCAAAAAAAAAGACTTCTTAAAAGTGTTTTATCCCCCACTGGTCTCGGTATGAACTGTACAAAATGTTTGTGCAGCATAACAAATGGCACCCACTCTCAGAGAGTTAATAGCTGAGAGCTCACTAGTACTCCTTTGCAGTTTAGACACTCAGCTTGCACTTTTTCCAAAGTTTTGTCCAAAGACAGTCCACCTAGAGCGACCTGAGAGGAGGTGTCTTGCTCAAGGACACAATAGTGGCATTTCATGTATTTTTTTGGGTTTAAATGCATGAAAATATAGCAATCCTTTAACAGATAACATTTATCCCAAACTAAAATCTTGATTTGCAAGACTACAAAAACACTTCTAAAAATCAGCATCGGTTTTGTGCAACAAGGCTGCTTTTCTACGCCCCTTTCAGGATTTGAATGCTTTCTATGATATGAGCACTGTTGAATGGATGCTGAAGGCATCCAGAAAGGGCATTTGATGCAGGTGGATGCCATTTCTTCAGCAATTTCCTGCTGTTAGGATTGACATAATTGCATGAGAGTCACCATAAGCAATCTATATACAGTAAGATGCGTGATGTCACTAGTTTAATGTGTTCATAAGAGTCACATATGGAAGTGATCCAATTATCCTTTGACAGTATAGTCTTACAGATGCATTCTGCGAAAATGAAGGTACATAAACACTCTACCTTGGTTTCCTGCACCACTTTTAAGGTTTAGCTAAATTATTTTTTTATCTGTAAGTGCGAATTACCTCGCGCCAGCCTTGCACTGCAATTTGCACTAAAAGTGTTTGTTGGCAGAGATGTTGTTGGCCGTGAGGCAAGAGGGAGAAAAAAACATCATCTTTAATATCTTCAGTGCAACACTTCTCCAGGGATCAGGCCTGTAGCTTATCATTGAACCCTGACAACTTTTCATTTCCCTGGAAGGAGCTCACAGCAGCATGACATTGTTGTCTTTATTTACACATTTGTCTGGCGCCGCTTCTTTTGTAGAATAGATACATTTTGACTGTGTTGTTACAGAATGTCAGTGTTGTTATGCTGAAACACGTATGCGAACATGACAGGGAATTACTTTCACGTGATTTTATTTATTTATTTATTTTTTGTAGCCGTCTGGATGTATTGGAGTGTATACACAACCTTTGCGTTTTACTAACAAAAGCTACAAAATTTCAAAGGTTGCATAACGTCATAAGGGTGAACTGTTAATTTTCCTTTTTCGTCACTGTCAGGGTTTTTTTGTGACGAAATTGTCTTTTTAATTCAGTCAATATTTTGTCATCTTTTTTTTACTTTGACTCTGAAATAGCATGTCATTTTAGTTTAAGAATATAATATTTGTTGTCAAAAATGACCAACCTTAAGCCCAATTTTCAAACATTTAAAAAAATCAAATAATTGATTAATTGATAGTTGATTTTGACTAAGCTCCACCCCTTGGTTGCTTTTGCTTATAAGCTTTACCAAACTAGTGATTTCCGTGAAGAGTGTGATGTTTCAGTAAAATCTGCTTATAAAGTTGTAACGTTTTATTGGATATTTTTCTTGCTTCGATAAATTATGACATTGCAAAGCATTTTATCTGCATTTCTTATCAAAAATATTGTTAAATTGCCCAGTAACGTGGAGCAGCTTCTCAACAAACAAATAAATAAATATGTGGACGTGAAATATTGATTTTAGTTAAAATATTTGGTCATGCTTTATTTGAAGGTCCAATTTTCTCTATTAACAAACCATTATCTATGACTTTTGCCTCAGTGAACTACTAATTTTCTGCTGATTAGGTATTGGGTAGGATTAGGGATGTAGAATATGGTCATGCACAATATGTGCTTTATAATAAACAGCCAAAATGTTATTAATAGGCATGCTAATAAGCAACTATAATAGTGAGAATTGGTCCCTATACTAAAGTATTACCAAATATTTTATAATTTTACCTCAAAGCTTTTGTTCATTGCATTGTGCAATATAATCGGAACAGAAGCAAGATGAATACTGCAACAATGTTAAGTAATATTAATACTGAAGTCCTCTAATGGTCATTTTCATTACATTCAATAACAATTTTATATACAGCACTGACACGAATATAAGAAAATATCAGATCGACCAGTTGAGTGGTTATGTATTGTCATTGTGCATCTTTTTTTTAAATCTAATCTTTGCTGTTGAAATGAACGACAACAACAACAAAACTTTAACAAATATTTCAGTAAGTAATTTTGTTGATTGGAGTGCAGTGCTATGACTTTTTATCTTTGTTTTTCATGCAGTTTCTGTTAGAGAAGTTGCATCAAAAACAGCATATGAAACACAGAAGCTTAACAAAAATGATTCTAACCAGCCCTTAAAACAAAGTACACTTCGTAGCATGAGAAATGACCTGGCAGTCAACCGAAAAAGCACTTTTATTCAGCCTTAAACCCAGTTTATGCATTTTTACCAGCATTATTTTCTGGTGTGTCTGGCCAGGTGAGATAACACACTTTCTGTTGTCTAGCTAATAAGAATATATGAACTCTGTTGGCTAGAACTGGTTTAGAGTATTGTCTAGGGACTAAAAACGAGCTAGACAAAAAAAGCTTGCAAATGCCAAGGCACAAGATTCTCTTGGGTGAAGTCGTCCTCTCATTGTATCCCTGAGTACACTGATTAACATGCAGTACAAACAAATACTCTACGGGATAGAGGAGAGAAACCGAAAGAAGAAAATCCTCACTTCAAAGACTGTGCAGGCTTTTGACTGCAGCATTCAAGGTGATTTAGTTAATGGTTAAATGGGAAAGAAAGATGTAATGTTATGCACTATAAAAGAACAACTTGGCGGATAGGCTCTATATTTTATGCATTATTGCCTTGTTGAAAGTTATGTATGTGGGTATATTAACTTTAAACCCATTTTTATCCTGTTAGTTTTGGAAGCGTAAGAGCTGTCTTCATCAATTAAGATGGCATTTTACAGCTTCATCCAACCAGAGTTCAAGACATATGTTTTTTCAATTAGCATCTTGAATTTTATTTTATTGCCACACAACCAGGATTGCAGAACAGCAGCATGTTGCTTTTATTATTTATAATACTTAGCGACTTAACACAAACCCATAATCTTAAAGGAAAACTTTACTTATAAGTGAAAATTTGATGAGAATGAACTCAACCTCAGGTCAACCAAGATGTATATGGGTTTGATTTTCATTGAAGCAATTTTGGTAAAATTTAGCATTACATCACTTGCTCACCAACGGATCCTCTGCAGTGAATTTGTGCTGTCAGAATGAGTCCAAAAAGCTGATTAGAAACATCATAATTTTACACAAGTAATGCATATCCATAAGATGTGTTCATAAGAAACTTAACTTCAAACCATTGCTTCTCTTATCCATAATATTGCTTTCTCCAGTGAAGAAGTCGTCTCATCTGAATCAGGAGAGAAATATACACAGATCAGGCACAGTTTACAAGTGAAAAGAGTCCAGAATAGTCCTAAACAAATATGTGAGTGGATTTTGATCTGAGAGGACAACAGAGGATGGACTTTTTCCACTGGAGGAAGCATTAATATGGATTACTTTTCAAATAAAGAAACAAACTCATCTACATCTTGGATGAACTGAGGGTGAGTTTAAGCACATTTTTATTTTTGGGTGAACTGTTACATTAAGTAGTAAACTTTTGTAGCTTGTTCAGAAATGTTTGTGCTATGGAAATGAATGATAAGAATAAATGATAATAATATTCAATGTTTCTTAAGCACCAATCAGCATAAATGATTTCATAGCAACATTAATACTTAATTTTAATAAGAACAACTCATATTCGCATTAATGTCATGATAATGGCCATTTTGTATAATAGACAGGCACAAAAATAAAACCCTCATGGTAATGTTGACATAAGACATTTATACAATTCTGATTATGTGGCTCTAGTATAAAAGATCAGAAAGAATATCATTACAAAACTAGAGAAAAAAGACCATAATGGTATCATTTACACTCTCATTGGGAAAACAAGTTTGATTGAGTTTAATTTTGCATGACAGTAAATGTTGTAAAGAGCGCCTGTCTGCTTTTGTAGAGCCAGCATGTTCAGTAACTCCCACCAGGGCCACACAAACAGCTTGTATCGCTCTTAATCGCTAAACAAAAGCCTACATCCATAAGCTTTACAAACAGAGCGATAAGTGGCAAATATCACTGAACCACAGCGCTTTTGTCCAGCAGGATGTTTGATGAGGAATCTGCCTGGACCCACACAGCCCTGCGCTGGAAGCACGTTTAAATCCACTTGTGCTCTTCAGATTGATGAAAAGGCCTCCAGGTGAATATGTCGACTGATTTGTCTCCTTTGTTTAATATGGGAAAGGGCCATATGCAGAGAAGCGAGAGGTTTATCATCGTGATTAATGCATTTTGGCCTGTGACAGTTTCTCTCTCTTCTGTTTTTGCTCACTCTCTGTATTCCCTCTGCGCCCATCCCTTATCCTAATGCTAATGAGTTGGGCTGTCAATTTAACATGTTAATTTGGTGTAATTCATTATATATTTAATACAAAAACTCAAAAAATGAGCCAGAAGTTGGTGTGTCAGAGCGCTTAAATGGTCATTGCAATAGTTTAGGAGAGTCACTCGTTTAAAGAAATAGTTCACACAAAAATGAATATTTGCTCAAAGTATACTTACTCTCTCAGGCCATCCAAAATGTAGTGAATGGGTGCCATCAGAATGAGTGTCCAACTGAGGAAAACATCACAATAATTCACAAGTAATCCACATGATGCAATTAAAGTCTTGTGAAAAGCTTAATTTGGTAAGAAACCATCTTTAGGATGTTTTTAAATTCAGACTGTTGCTTCTGACTAAAATACAAGTCATCTATCCATAACATTGCTTTCTGCAGTGAAAAGTTGTCTCATCTGAATCAAGAGAGAAATATGCAGATATCAAGCACCGTTTAAAAGCAAAAAACAGAAGTGACAGATTAAGGTTAAATCACCTTGATGGATTTGTTTCTTGTAAACATGCAGCTTTTCACTTCACAAGATGTCAATTGACTGGAGAGGTGTGGATTACTTGTGGATTATTGTGATGTTTTTATCAGCTGTTTGGACCGGGTGTGTCGCACTCGTGTTTAAAAGTGAAGCTCTTTGATCGCCCCCGGTGGCTGGCTGCAGTACACGTCATAAACCCCGCCCTCTCCATGTAAACGAATGGGACTTGAGTGAAAATAAAATAAGTTACACTTCCAATACAATTTTCTGAAATATGGTTTTGGCCATTTAAGGTAGTTGTTATCACGCTGATATATGTTCAATTGTTCGTTTTTGTGATAAGTTTGATTTTAGCTAGTAATTTGATGCTATAAAAACGGGGCGTGGCTTCACTTTCTATAGTGGAAGGAAGCGGAGACGCGTCGTCCATTTTTTTTTTTATAGTCTATGGTTTGGACTCTCATTCTGACGGCACCCATTCACTGCAGAGGATCCATGGGTGAGCAAGTGATGTAATGTTAAAATTTTTCTAAATCTGAAGAAACAAACTCATCTATATCCTGGATGGCCTGAGGGTGAATACATTTTGCACTAATTTTTTGGTTGAACTACTCCTTTAAGAATCTTCAATAAGGAAGTAGTTTGAATAAATTCTTGCATTGGTCCATGTTTACATTGCATCTCAGATGCTGTGAAGGTGTTTTACTCCACTGCCTATGAGATAAGGGCACAGTGAAGAATCATTTGAGTCTTGGGACTGTTGAAGCCTGTACTCTGGTGTACTCACTGTACTATACTGCTGACAGCACTGCTTTCTAATGAAAACACCCTCATTTACTTCAACTATAATTTATCCCACTGGGGCTCCTCTTTCAAAAAGGGCTTCGGAGACAGAACACCAAAGCAAGTCAAATATCCATAAGCAAGTATGGTGTTAAAAACTTTGAGGGGCACACTTTGTTCTTTTAACAGTGTTTGGCTGAATAAATGACCTCGCTGGTGTTTGGAAGCTTACTTTGTGAGGTACAGCTGATGAAGACTTGCTGTATTGCAGTTTCTGTGTTTTAAAAAGTTTTGTTATGCAAATAGACTTGCTGTAGTCAGCCCACAACTGATTCATGGAACTAAACTGGGTAGAGTCGGTATATGTGAAAATGATTTGGATAGAAATTATTTGAGCTCTAAGTAGACAGCGTGCTGCCTTTTTTCCCCTTACACATTGCATTATGTTTTAGGTTTAAAGGAAATGTCTGTGAACTGAATGAATAATGTCCGGACAGAAAATTACCAGTAATTTTCTGTTTTTCTATGGATTTTTTTTTCTTACAGTGTATGCAAACACATGCTAGACAGACGTTTTTTTTTTACAATTGTACTCACTTAAAAAAAAAAATGCACCTCGAGACCTTTGTTTTTTCCATTCCACTATAGTGCAAAAACACTACGAACGTTGTATGAACGACCCCAAACAAAAACCTGGCAAATTATTTGATGAATAATAAGTGTGGAAACATCACCTTGATTATATCATTATAACATTATAACGGCTGGATTAGCAATGCTGCAGTAATGTGGACTAATGCTTTGTAGTGGTTGATGAACATTTAATTTAAACTATTTCTACGGGGCGAAACACTTTTTTTAATCAAGTGCATTAAGTTTCAAGGCCTCAGAAAGCCAGACAGCGAAAAGCACTTTGGCAAGGGGAGAGATCTGGCACCGTTTGAAGCGAACTCTGAAAATAGAGTGGCTCTGTCGGTGAGAGTGCAGTGCCTCCTGTGTGAGAGGAGAATTAGACTCCCTGCCTATTTGAGTGAGGTGTTTACTGCAAATTAATTACAAAACAACCTCGTAATTAGATTCAGAATCATCCTCCTCAGAGACAAAGAGACAAACACAAGGAGACTTGTGGTACAGGAGCTGAGGGAAAATGGTGTAGATCATGGTAAGAGGTGGGCCGTGCAATGATCCTTTGCAGAGGTGCCAGTAAAAGGGGTGAAAACGCAGGGTGTAGATCCGTAGGCGGTGTATTTTCTGTAAGGACCGGGACCATCCATCACGGCTTGGGTGGCCCCCACCCTAAACACGCTCTCTCTCTCACACACATTGACACACTCAACACTTATTTACCTTCTGCATCTGACAGCATGGGGCCATTGTTCTCTCACGCTCGCTCTCTCTCATTATCACCCCCATGGGTCCCGATGACAGAGTGCAAATTTAGAATGGAGGAATATTAGCGACTGTCAGCCTACTGCACACAGGCACCCATAACTAATGCCCTACAACAACAAGTTCCCATCAGGACACATCGCTTTTTTTATAGAAATATATGTTTTAACACAGAGAGAGAACATCGTAGGTCAACTAGTAGAGTACTAGCAGGTTTGGTGCTATATGTGTGTGTGTGTGTGTGTATGTATGTATGTATGTATATATATATATATATATATATATATATATATATATATATACTGTATATACAGTACAGCACATACAGTACACATTTCAGTACAGTACAGTATTTCAATTTCAAAACTGTTTTCTAGTTTTTTTCTAGTTTTTCCTGATTTTTTTAGCAGCTATTACTGCTTATATAATATACATTAAATTTACTCTATATATGTGTAAATACACACACACACACACACACACACACACACACACACACACACACACACACACACACACACACACACACACACACACACACACACACACACCTTTACTTAGCTATCCAAATGGGGACATTCCATAAGTAGTAATGGTTTATACCGTACAAACCGTATTTTCTATCGCCCTTTTTCAGCCACACACACCCTAACCCTACCCCTTACAGGAAACTTTCTGCATTTTTACATTTTCAAAAAAACTTTGTTTAGTTTGTTTTAAACCAGTTTCTAGTGAGACGTCCCCAAAGGAGGTTTTTTGGAGATTTTGTCAGGTTTACCTCATTTTTTTAGCAGCTATTACTGCTTATATAATATACATTAAATTTACTCTATATATGTGTAAATACACACACACACACACACACACACACACACATTTATTTTAAAAACATTTTTAAAATGCCTTTACAGTCACTTTTGATCAATTTAATGCATCCTTGCTGAATAAAAGTATTAATTTCTTCTAAAAATATATATGGTTAAAACTTAAGCTTTTTTTGTTCGCTTTTTCCTACAGTAGTCATTTTTTTATTTTAATAATATTTTTACTTCTTTTTTGATGTTGTATCATGTTAGAATAAATAGTTTAAAACAAAGCAGCTGAGAAGAATAATTCTGTCATTAATGTGGCTCTAAATTCATATCCATTTTTTTCCCTTTGGAGCTCTGAGGAGAAATTTCTTTACACAGAATTTTAATATATTAAAAGATCAGTCTTCCACTCCCTAAAAACCCCCACAAACACTATAAGTCTCACTTTAAGTCCACTGAAGTCATACATAATAGTTCTGAGATTTATCTGAACTATTTTCTGATAATCTTACTTTCGATCCTCTAGACTACTTTTATGTTTTTTTTAAGTGCTTTTTGTAGCAACAAACATGGTCACTGTGGACTGTCATTTTATGCATGAAGATCTCCAAAAAAATTTCTTCCATGCTCCCCAGAAAAATAACAAGAGGGAGAGTAAATAATTTCAAATATTGCATTTTTGGGTGACCTGTACCTTTAAATGTTAGGTTTATAGGGTTGGGAATAGAGTTTACTGCCTCATTTTAAGTAATGTAGCTCTTATATGTTTTTGATTGCTTGCATGCCTTGCTGCACAGGCTAAACCTTTCTTATAACTTTCCATGCAAAAAAAAGAAGAAGAAGAAAAAAAAAAATCATACACAAAGGTATGAATGAGCAATGAGACAGGCCTTATTACAAAGGTAGGAAACCTAGCCATTAATTCCCAAACCAATTTACAAGAACATATCCGAAAGAAGAGCAAAATGAGGGTCTGAAAATATGCAATATGAACATCAAAGAAAACTAATATGAGGGAGTATATTAGCATTTTTCTCAAACCTTTGTGAATGAGAGCAGGAGGAGGGCCGCAAGCTTCATTAGCACAGCTAGTGCGCTGCTCTTTCACTGCTTTGCTTCTGTTAAAGAGCATTTTTGAGTAGTTAATCCTCTTGATTGAAAACGCAATGTGCCAGAGATGGTCTGTGTGAGCAATTTGTGTTAATTAGCCCTTCCAGCCCTCGTATTCTTTCAGACTTTACTATGACTATTTATTGGCAAAGGTGCTTGCCCAACAGAAAATCATTTCTGACCCAAGGCTAAAACCACTGTAATTGAGCCTCTATGGACTCTGGACTATAAGATGAAGGTTTTTATAGTGTTTGTTAGCAAGTGTATCCCACTCAAATCCATTTAGTTGTTTGTAGTCTGAACTGAGGTGGTCTATAATACAAGGAAATACTGTGGTTATCTGTTAACATTCCAATTCATCTCGATGGCAGGTGATTTGATTTAAATATGCCGGCTTTGCTCATGAGAACTCAATCAGTCTCCTACATACATAGATTCAAGCAAAAGTGGGCACTACTAAAACATCTATAATATAAATATATATTAGCGGTATGTCACTTGCAAAAAATTTATTAAGTTATAATGAATGGCTAATTTTAAGTGGTTGTCAATGTAGAAAGATGCACTTTGCATCCAGATGGTGTAGTTACAACATCTACCAGCAGGGGCAAACTGTGATCTTGAAAAAAAAGAAAAGAACCCCCCCCCCCCAAAACAAAACACATTTAATTGAACCTAATCTAAAATGCATCCATATGCATATTTGAAATCAGATTAAAAACTTTAAAGATTAAATTGCATTGTAATGCATTTTAGTCTTTTGATTAGATATCAGCAAGATGGCAACATTTTCTTAATTTTTTCCCCTCAAACAGGAATGTCTTTATATTTATTGGTCTCTTCACATACAGTATGAACATTTTGTGTATTTTTGAATATATTTGAAAACACACCTGAAAATATCATTTTTTAAAAAATATTTTTCAAAAATATTTTAAAAATGGCCAAAAATACATGTTTTAGTTACTTATATTTCCTCACACATTTCTGTCCAATTTTAAAATAATATATATTAAACCTAAATATATTTTTAAATTGTCCTAATAATACATATTTTGAAAATACTTATATTTTAAGACTATATTTTGGCCCTTGAATTACATTTCCTTAAACTGTAGTATGTGCATGTATTTATCATATATTTGAAATTTTATTTTAGCAAGAGAAAAAAAAAAAATGCACTACTGTTCATATGTTTGGGATCAGAAAGTTTTCAGGAAATCAATACATTTATTCAGCAAAGATGCATTAAATTGATCAAAAGTGGCAATAAAGGCATTTATTATGTTTCAAAAGATTTCTATTTCATATTAAACATTTTTCTTCAGAAATTTCTAGCCCTCAAAGAATCCTGAAAAATGTTTTCCATGAAAACATTAAGCAGCACTTAATATTACTAAAACATTAAGCAGCACTTAATATTACTAAAAAAAAAAAAAAAAGTTTCTTGAGCAGCAAATCAGCATATTAGAATGATTTCTGAAGGATCATGTGACACTGAAGACTGGAGTAATGATGCTGAAAATTCAGTTTTATCATTACAGGAGTAAATTACATTTTTTAATATATTCAAATAGAAAACAGTTCTTTTAAACTGTAATAATGTTTCACAATATTCCTGTTTTTACTGTATTTTTGATTAAACAAATGGAGCCCTGGTCAGCATAAGAGATTTCTTACATAACTTACAATTTTTTATTTTTTTTTTTTCCATCTGAGCTTTTCTCTAAAGTCATTACTATTGCAACCGATTACATTTCCTTTAGCTCATTGGTTCAGACTGAAAAAATGTATTCCATGCAATGTAGTTGCTTTGAATAAATGCATCTTCCAAATAAATATACAGAAAATTGCCTATGCTGTCTGAACAAACAGATCCAAGTTCATTGCTTGCAAAATCGTCAGGGTGACCAGTCAGTCAGTTAATCCTAAAAATCAGATTTGAAAAACAAATTGGGTGCA
Organism: Tor tambroides; assembly: GCA_021397915.2. Lineage (NCBI taxonomy): Eukaryota > Metazoa > Chordata > Actinopteri > Cypriniformes > Cyprinidae > Tor > Tor tambroides. The sequence goes on along the minus strand of JAFVLL020039346.1, from coordinate 1,816 downwards.
AAGTTGTTGATGTAAATTAGTTCTGAAAGGATCTGAATTGTGAGAAATATTAATAAAACAACAGAACCTGAATATGATCACTTTGAGCAGGTGTAAAATGCTGATGTGTTGCGTTCAGGAACAGCCCAATTTCCTCCCCCGAGTAGCTCACCTGCTAAATTGTGACACAGATGTCTGGGCAGCTAAGTGCTTAGAAAAAGAGCCGTAGCTCTGGCAGCCCCAGACGTCCGTGCCTGGAATCTCATGAGTTCTGATTTTAGACGGCCACCTGTGACTGTGCTAAGTGGGACTAGCGGATGTTTCTGGATCTTAATGCTTGACAAGGAGCCACCGCTCTCTGTGTCACTCTCAGGCTTTCTAGGTGGGACCAGCAGCGGTTCTAACACCACAGAAATTGTATGTTAACATGTACTTTCAGGATTATTTCAAGTCATGTATCATTTTGCATTTCTAGAGAATCAGGCGGAGAGTGAACCAACTCCAAGATAAGGCTAAAGGTAGCCTAATTTTAGTGTAATTAGCACTTCATAAAGAAGAACCAGATATAGGTGTCATAAAATGATTTTAATATGACTGAATTTGTATTTAACGAGATTCCAATTTAATCAAAACATTGTAAGTTACTAATTATAACATTTTCATTGCCTGGGAACATTTCATTTCAATTGTTGTCTATGCAGAGTCAGACAGCTCTCAGATTTCATCAAAAAAAATTTAATTTGTGTTCTGAAGATGAACGAAGGTCTTACGGGTTTGGAACGACATGAGGGTGAGTAATTATTGACAGAATTCATTTCATTTCGTGGCCCGCCCAAGAGGCCATATGACTGACAAGTAAAGCAACCAATCACGTTTCGTTTTGTGCCGCGTCATGTTTAGGGGCGCGGAAATGTTTAGGGGAAGTCGTGGCCCAAAGGTTCCCAGTTCGAGTCTCAGGTCCAGCAGGAATTGTAGGTGGGGGGAGTGAATATCCAGTGCTCTCTCCACCCTCAATACCATGACTTAGGTGCCCTTGAGCAAGGCACCGAAACCCCAACTGTTCCCCGGGCGCCGCAGCATAAATGGCTGCCCACTGCTCCGGGTGTGTGTTCACGGTGTGTGTATGTTCACTACTGTGTGCGTGCACTTTTTAATGGGTTAAATGCAGAGCACAAATTCCGAGTATGGGTCACCATACTTGGCTGTATGTCACGTCACTTTCACTTTCGAAATGTCCCTACAATAACAGACCAGTGTGTAAAACTCTTGGACATATTTTAAAGATTCTATGCCGCAAAATTTAAATATTTCACATACTTTTGAAAAACCAGCGATTAGTTGATCCTGATAATCGCTCATTGTTACAGTTGTAAACACGACAGCTTTCCTCTTTCGTGAGGGGGTTTGACGTCACAGCATCTTTGTTTCTAGGCAGAACGTTAAAGAGCGCGACACACGCGTCTGCCAGAAATCCTGTAGAATTCAACCAATAAGATGGCGACTTTGAAACTCCTGAAGTGTTTCCAATTTTGTGTGCAGCAGACATTCAGCCAACGTTTCGTGGGCGTGACAGTTGAGGCCATAGACTGTAAAAAAAGATGGACGATGCGTCTCCACTTCCTTCCACTATAGAGAAGTGAAGCCAATACATCTCAGTATGGCCATTGCCATCTTGAGTAAATGACGTCATTTGGAGCCCGAATCTGCGCAGTAGAGCTTCGTTTGGAGCCAGAGTCTGCACAGTAGAGTCGTGAGGTGGAGCCGCGGAATCAAACTCCCGCCCAAACTCCCGCAGACCCAATCAACAATAACGACACGCCCCGTTTTTATAGCATCA
>JAFVLL020039345.1:0-20404 GCA_021397915.2 Tor tambroides | reverse complement strand
AGGTGTATATGACTTCTTTCAGACAAATCCAATCGGAGTTATATTAAAATTTTTCCTTGCTCTTCCAAGCGTTTGAATGGGAGTAAGTGGGTGTTTCTTTTCAACAGTCCAAAAGTAGTAAAATAAAGTGCATGCATCCATAATAAAACATTTTTGTTTTACTGTCTCTCCTCACTCCCATTCAAACGCTTGGAAGAGCAAGGAAAAATTTTAATATAACTCAGATTGGATTGGTCTGAAAGAAGAAAGTCATATACACCTAGGATGCTTTGAGGGTAAGTAAAACATGGGCTAATTTTCATTTTTGGGTGAACTATCCCTTTAAAATTATTAATATGCCATTTTACCATTGACTGCAATTGGATGTCAAAACCGTTTTCCCTCCCGCAGGTGCGTTTACTTCAGCAGGCCTCTAGGAGGCAGGGTCCTCAAGAGCAGAACCTCAGGAGAGTCCGCAGGACGAGTTCTCGGCGCTCGGCGTACGCTTTCGCCCACCAGCAGGGATATGGAGAACTCATCACCTCCGGCAAGAACATGAAGGTACCCACATCCTCCACTTCCACATACCCACTATCCTCACCCGCAAGAGGCACCAGCTTGGTGAAAAACAGCAGGATGAGTGGCACAACCGATGCAGGAGAGTCCAACAGCTCTGGATTTAGGAGTGACCAAAACCAAGAGGTAACTGTGGAAGACTTGGAGGCCAGATAAAGGAGCGTTTTTCTTCCTTTACTGAAGGAAGAGGAATTAGCGCCTGTTTTTAATGTGAGAAAATGATAATGGATTGTGAGCAGACACACTCTGGGCTCCCAGAGATGCCCATGGGCACAACTAGACTATGGGAGGGCTAGACATGCACAGGAGACTCCAAAGAGCCAGCAAAATGAAGCACAGATAACATTCATTTTCTCATGCAAATCTGTTCCCGTCTCACAAGACATCCATTTGAATTTGAATTTGAAAATGAACCTGAGATTCATTTTGAATTCGCACCTCTTCTGACACCAATTCACATTCAGTGTTCTCTCAGAAAAGGCACAGTTTTTGTAATTCGAGATTTAGGAATTTGCTTTTATGCATTGTTTCCGCCACAGGATAAAAAAATAAAAAAGGTAATTGTTACTATCTCACAATTCTCACTTTTTTCCTCGTAATTTTGAGTTTATATCTCACAATTCTGTGTTCTTTGCTCGCAATTGTGAAAGAAAAGTCAGAATTGTGTGATGTTATTCTACAATTGTGAGATACAAACTCAATTCTCTGAAGAAAATTTTGAATTGAGATATATCGCAATTACAAGAAAAGGTACAACTTGTGAGATAAAGCCACAGTTACCTTTTTATTTTTAATTGCATGATGAAAAAAAATCAGAATGGCAAAATGTTAACCTAGCATTCTGAGGAAAATTCAAAATTGTGAGATATAAACTCAGAATTGCGAGAAAAAGAATACTGAGATTATATTTTGAAATTCTTACTTTTTTTACCGCAATTCTGACATTTTCCTTTGAATTCTGAGCTTACATCTCACAATTCTGTCGTTTTCTTGCAATTGTGAGAAAAAAATCTGAATTGCGAGATGTTTACATATAACATTATCTCACAATTACAAGACAAAAGTACAGATTTTGAGGTAAAGTCACGTTACCTTTATTTTTAATTCCATGACAAAAAAAACAGAATTGCAAAATGTAAACCTAGAATTCTGAGAAAAAAGTCAGAATTGTGAGTTTATATCTTGATATTCTGACTTTTTTTCCCACAAGACTTTTCCTTAGAATTCTTTTAGAATTTAGAACATCAGAAACACTAAATTAATCCTGAGTTTATGTTCAACAAATGACATCGTTCTAATGACACTGATAAAGCACAAGGGAGCAAAAATGTACGAGTGTGTGAAATACACGATAAATACGTGATACCTCTTGTTTTGTTAGAAACACTGATACAGCCATCTACAGTGGTTTAGGATTATAAATTCATTGCATATTAAATATGGATGTTTAAAAACCTGAAGGTTGCATCACAGATATCTATACTCAGTTTACTAAAATGCACCCAAATGCATCATTCTACTGGATGAGTAGTAGCAATTAGGAATGTCTGATATCGATGCCGCAAAGAACATGCATTGGCTGTAAATCTTACTTGCGTTGGTATTGTAAAGCAAGCTCTAGATTTTTCACCAATTAAATGGGTTTTAAAAGGTTTTGAAATGCGAAATTTAATTTTAAATATACCTCTTTTTTTTAAAAGAGAGTGTGAAAACATTCCACACATTGTCCATAATTCAAACCATAGTTAGTGCTTTTGCATGCAGCTCAGAGAACTGAGAGCACTGAGTTTTTACGCAAAGTCGTGCCTTCCATCAAGCGATAGACTGAAGTATTTACACGTTTAAACTTCTAGAATTCCACATGTATCTAATACAAAGGTCTATAAAGTGGGCATTTCTTTACAGAAGGAATTTGTGCCTTTTTGTTTTCCTTTCATTAAAAGAAGTACTTTAAGTTCTGTTTGTGGAGTTGAATGTGTTGCCATTATTTTTTTTCTTTAATTGTATCATTTTTTTCAGGCTGTTCATTGCCCTCATTGACTACACTAATGTAGATCATATTTTTTAAACAATTTATTCGACAAAGGGGGTTGTGCAACATTTCCTGTTTATGAATGTACAGCTGACATGTTAATTTAATGTTATGTTAAATATATGATGAATGTATAAGATTTTTCTGCAGTGCTATTTTGTCAACAAAGACCATGCAGATTGTTTATCGTTTTTATTTAAATGCATGGATTTTTATACAAGTCATTGCAAATTTTTTTATATGATATGCATTAAATGGCAATTGTTTTAATTAATGTAGTTCATGTAGCCAATTTTTTACTCGTTGCAAAATCTGCATGGGGAAATCTTGTGCCCTCACATGAAATTCCTGATTGGGCAGATTGAAATGCCTGGATTTAACCCCTAATTCACTGAACAGTGAAAAATGTGACCGCAATGCATCAATTTACAGGCTTGTAATACTTCAAATTAGTTTGAATCCCTAAATGGAATATGAGGAGTAGTAATAGCATAGGAAAAACCACTAACAACGTTTATTATCAATTCTAAAAGTAAATGACAAGGCTTGGAAACATTAAGATTTTTATTGAACGTAACTGGTCGAATATTGACCTTCAGCGCTTTCAGAAAGTGCAGCAAAATTAGGAACGTACTGATCATTTCTTGGAACTTTCTCTAATGCCTTGACAACCATAAATTGGCTATATAAAATGTTCAGAGCACTGATTTCTTCATTCTTTTAAGACATACAGAGTACAAATGCCCATTTAGACTTTATACAGTCTATTTCCCTTTCATCATATCTGCCATTGTACTGTACATACCACCTCCTGCTTCTAAGGCCACGGGTTTGATTGTGTTGCTTAAACGAGAGAAAATTGCCCCGCTATTTTTCATTCCTCTATGAAAATCGCCGCCCCTCCTCCCGGCCTTGTCACAAATAAACTCTGCTTTTCCAGAGTGGATCGACAGGCATCAGGCATGTAATAATGTTCTCTCACAGTTTGGAGAAAAGAATCTATTCGTTCCCCAGGTACCATGGAAACCGTGCAACCTCCCCATCCAGCTCCGGTTAACCTCGACCCCACGGCGCCCGCCTGCCTGTGAAGGGAGCAGGAAGATGTTGCTAAAACGCCAATTCATTAGACAGACTCAGGCAATTTCGATTAGTTTGCCACATGAGCTCAGAGACGTGACTCATTCAGTTCAAACAATTTCAGCATCATGTAATAAATACTGGTCAAAAGTTAGAAATAATTATGATTTTATGGTTTTGAAAGAAGTGTCTTATGCTCACCAAGGCTGAATATTTTCATTAAAATTATAGAAAAAATTGGTATATTGAGAAATATTATTACAATTTATAATAACTCTTTTCTATTTGAATATATTGTAAAATGTAATTTATTCCTGTGAATATATGTGTGTGTGTGTGTGTGTGTGTGTGTGTGTGAAAGTTGGTCCCCCCCCAATGTTCAAGACATGGTTACGGCCTTGATTTTCACACAGCCAATTAAATGCAGCCTTGGTGACCATAAGAGACTTCTTTCAGAACATTAAAAAGTATTGATTATTCCAAACTTTTGACCAGTAGTCTAAGTGATGTGAAGAGAGAAAAAAAAAAATGCATATTAATAGATTTTTTTTTTTTATATTACTTCATAAGTGTATTGTGTGTGATATGGTATCACCAGCTGATCTCACTCACAGACATATGTCCACCAGCTGGTCCAGCTCAGGGCAGCTGCACTCGTACAAGTCTCTGCAGCTGGCGTGGCTTCGGTTCATCAGGTCGCCCAGCTGAGTAACGGCATTGGCAGGGGAAGAGTCGCACACGGCCTTAAACTGCAGGACACGCGCGGCCTCGCCATACACGTGCCTGGCACGCTGATACAATTTAAAATCAGTCGCTGAGGTAAAAACAGAAGAGTTCTGTCTCAGAAATAACACGTCCCATTAGTTAATGCATTAAGTCAGGGGTTCCCAAACTTTTTTGTCAGCTGAACCCCTTAGGTGTAAAATATATAAAGAGTCACCCATATAAAGCAATATAAGATTATTTTCCCAATAAGACCAGGAATGTGTATTAATAAAGTAAATAGTGTTGATTTTGATTTCCTGTTGTCTGTGACTGCTCTCTCACCATGCTGTGTGTTGGCACTGAGGATGTCTTCGCACAGCTGTTCGGCGCTGATGCCCAGACTCTTGCAGATCTCGTCTCTGCTGTAGGGCTCAGGGTGCAGCACCTCCTCCACCAGCTCCAGCATCTGCTCCAGACTCACCTGCAGCTCCTTCTGCAGATCTCCCAGCTTCAGCAGACGACTCCAGTCCAGACCGCGTGCCTTAGCCAGCATCTGCAGAGCAGGATTCAGATATTCAACCATGAATATACTATTCCAAGAATATCTAGAAACTAGATATTATTGCATCTCAATAAATTAGAATGTCATGGAAAAGTTCATTTATTTCAGTAATTCAACTCAAATTGTGAAACTCGTGTATTAAATAAATTCAATGCACACAGACTGAAGTAGTTTAAGTCTTTGGTTCTTTTAATTGTGATGATTTTGGCTCACATTTAACAAAAACCCACCAATTCACTATCTCAACAAATTAGAATACTTCATAAGACCAATAAAAAAAAAACATTTTTAGTGAATTGTTGGCCTTCTGGAAAGTATGTTCATTTACTGTATATGTACTCAATACTTGGTAGGGGCTCCTTTTGCTTTAATTACTGCCTTAATCTGCGTGGTACATGGAGGACTCAGCTGTGGCACTGCTGAGGTGGTCTGGAAGCCCAGGGTCTTCTTTGACATCGGCCTTTCAGCTCATCTGCATTTTTTGGTCTCTTGTTTCTCATTTTCCTCTTGACAATACCCCATAGATTCTCTATGGGGTTCAGGTCAGGCGAGTTTGCTGGCCAATCAAGCACACCAACACCATGGTCATTGAACCAGCTTTTGGTACCTTTGGCAGTGTGGGCAGGTGCCAAATCCTGCTGGAAAATGAAATCAGCATCTTGTCAGCCGGTCAGCAGAAGGAAGCATGAAGTGCTCTAAATTGTCTCGGTAAACGGGTGCAGTGACGTTGGTTTTCAAAAAAACAGATTACATTGCACCCCAAATCATCACAGACTGTGAAAACTTAACACTGGACTTCATGCAACTTGGGCTATGAGCTTCTCCACCCTTCCTCCAGACTCTGGACCTTGGTTTCCAAATGAAATACAAAACTTGCTTTAATCTGAAAAGATTACTTTGGACCACTGGGCAGCAGTCCAGTTCTTCTTCTCCTTAGCCCAGGTAAGATGCCTCTGACTGTTTTCTGTGGTTGTCTGTGGTTCAGGAGGCTTAACAAGAGGAATATGACAACTGTAGCCAAATTCCTTGACAGGTCTGTGTGTGCTGGCTCTTGATGCCTCAGTCCATTCCTTGTGAAGCCTCAGTCCATTCTTTGTGAAGTTCACCCAAATTCTTGAATCAATTTTGCTTGACTATCCTCATAAGGCTGCGGTTCTCTCGGTTGGTTGTGCATCTTTTTCTTCCACACTTTTTCCATCCACTCAACTTTCTGTTAACATGGATTGATACAACATTTTTGTGAACACCCAGCTTCTTTGGCAATGCATATTTGTGGCTCACCCTCCTTGTGAAGGGCGTCAATGATTGTCTTCTGGACAACTGTCAGATCAGCAGTCTTCCCCATGATTGTGTAGCCTAGTGAACCAAACGAGAGACCATTTTAGTTGCCCAGGAAACCTTTGCAGGCAAGCTTTGAGTTGATTAGCTGATTGGCATGTCACCATATTCTAATTTGTTGGAGATAGTGAATTGGTGGTTTTTTGCTAAATGTGAGCCAAAATCATCACAATTAAAAGAACCAAAGACTTCCAAACTACTTCAGTTCATATGTGTACTGAATTTGAATTTATTTAATACACAAGTTTCACAATTTGAGCTGAATTACTGAAATAAATGAACTTTTCCACGACATTCTAATTTATTGAGATGCACCTGTACATGGAAACCAGAACATCTTTTGGGAAATTTGAGTTCCTGGTGTATTATCATATAATTATTAGTGGCAAAGCACTGAAGCTTACTATTTAGCTTGTTCTGGATTTAAATCTATAGATCTATAGGTCTCAAAATCTGGTCTCACAGAAAGTCTCACACCTGTTGAAGCTTTTCAACCAATTTGATGGTGAAGATAGTAAACAAGAAGTGAGACCTCATAGCAGCAACTGCAGATTACACAAAACTGTTCTTATAAGTGCCCTGAAAATACCACATACGTTTGGTTGCAGCGCTACCTACTGGAAATATTTTTAAATGTGCTCACAGAGGTACTTGTAGATTCACCACTGTACACTGTACTACCATTCAAAAATCGAGGTCAGAAAGGTCATATTAAATTGATCAAAATGATGGTAAACTCATTTATAATGTTACAAAAGTTTTAGGGCCAGTTTTACTAAACAGGGCAAATTAGCGCGAGAGCGCAATTTCAAAACTGCGCCGATGGGCGTGGAAATTTCTGCGGGTGATTTACTAACAAATATTAAAGAACACAGATGCAACATCTCATTTACATATCAACCAACGCAATATACCAAGCGCAGCGCAAATTAGCCTAGTCGCAAATAAAGAATAAAGAAATAAAGAAGCCACAGTACATTGAAAAGAACCGGAGGTCAAAAAATGAAGGGTTGCAAGAAGTTTTGATAGACCTGGTATTGAGAGACTCCTAGTTGAGGGTTTTAAGTCGTCTTTTATTTTCTGAAGCAAATTAAAAATAACATGGCTTGGCAAACGATATTTTCGTGTTCTTGCATTCCAAATAAATTAATATGTGTGGAAAAAATCCTCTCCCTTCTAGCACGCACTCTCTGTTCTCTGCAGTGCCTCCTCCTAGCAACAACAACTGCAGCCATTTCAAGCGCAAAATAGTTTAAGACATGCTTTTTTGGGTGTTAAATAATGGCGCAAATACCAGTAATTTGACGAGCGCAAACGTTAGTAAATCACATTGCGTGATTCATTTTAATACTCTCCTCCCATAAATTTTGTGTCCGAAAGGGAAACTCCTACAAATGCATATTCAATAAGTCAGGTGCAAAAATAACTGTGTCCAGACCTTTTTAGTGCTAATTCTTCACTGTGCGTCTTTAGTAAATCCTGACAGTAGGAATACTATTTTAGTGCCAAAAGACGGTTTGCGCTGGTGCAAGCTGTTAGTAAAACTGTCAAAATAAAATACAACCCTTAAATGTCAAAATAAAAGCTGTTCTTTAGAACTTTATATTCATCAAAAAAACCCTGGGAATAAAATGTATCTCAGTTTCCACAAAAATATGAAGCTGCACAACTGATTTCAAAACATATAAGAAATGTTTCGAGCAGTAAGTCAGCATTTTAGGATGATTTCTGAAGAACCATGTGACAATGAATACTGGAGTAATGATGCTTTGATCTTACAGGAATAAATTATATTTTAAAATATGTTCAACTGGAAAATAGTCATTTTAAACTGTAATAATACTTCCCTGTATTATGTATTATTAATACATAATAATAAATAAATACAGCCTTGGTGAGCACTAGAGGGTTCTTTCAAAAACATTGAAATATCTTGTCAATCCCAAACTTTTGTGTACATTTTTGTGAACTGCAAATAAAATGCTTGTATTAAAAAGAATATCATTCTAGATGCATCTCTGAAATTCAGACCTTTGTGGCGATACGGCACTCCACCACCCTCATGTTGAAGTGAGATGAGGCCGCCTTGTTCATCTCCACACAACAGTTGGCGATTACAAAGACGGCCCCATCGGGCAGCCTCACATCTGTGGCTCGCAGCGGATTAAACTCGATCAGCTTTGCCTTGAGGAATGAAAAATGAACAAAAGAGAGAGAGAAGAAAAAACACATGTGCCTTAGAAATATACTGCATTCATGTTGATTTTACATGGTTTAAAAAAACTTTAATACCATATTAAAATGTCATACGGTGTAACCACATAAAAAATATGAATATGAATCACCTGAATACTCGTGAGTGTACATATTTCAATAAAAAAAGATATGTATGTGTATATATATATATATATATATATATATATATATATATACAAACCAAATATATGTATGTGACCCTGGACCACAAAACCAGTCTTATGTTGCACAGGTATATTTGTAGCAATAGCCAAAAATACATTGTATGAGTCAAAATTATAGATTTTTCTTTTGTGCCAAAAATCATTAGGATATTAAGTAAAAATCATGTTCCATGAAGATATTTTGTAAATTTCCAACCATAAATATATCAAAACTTATTTTTTTTATTAGTAATATGCATTGCTAAGAGCTTCATTTGGACAGCTTTAAAGGTAATTTTCTCAGTATTTTGATTTTTTTGCACCCTCAGATTCCAGATTTTCAAATAGTTGTATCTTGGCCAAGTATTGTCCTATCCAAACAAACCATACATCAATGGAAAGCTTATTTATTCAGCTTTCAGATGATGTATAAATCCCAATTTCGAAAAACTGACCCTTATGACTGGTTTTGTAATCCAGGGTCACATACATATACACACACACATATATATATATATATATATATATATATATATATATATATATGTTTGGTTTGTGTGTGTGTATATACATACACATTATATATATATATATTATATAAATACGTGTGTGTGTGTATGTATAAATGTCTAGTTATTTGACAGTTTGTTCCATATGACATTTTACAACCCAAATTAACCTTACCATGCCATATACACTAATTAAATTAAAATGCAGAGTTGTAGAGTCATGAGTGTCTACTGGGATCTTTTCTATTATATATATTTTTTCTGGATGGACTTTGGTTGCACCACATGACACTCTGATTTGATGGACAATTTTTTGTTGTTGTAAAATTTACTATATTTTTACCCAACCTTTACAAAAAATTATATAAAAATATTTATAAAATATATATATATTATTTACACCAAACTACTTAATACAATTTTATTTTCAGAAACTTCATTGTTTTTATCTTTATTATAATATTGATAGTTGGAACACCCTGACAACTTCATTATGCCCCCTAAAATATCCAACTGAATTTCATTTTAGATATATTTTATGTTTTTTTTAAAACATTATTATCACAAAAAAATTGTATTCAGTTATTGTATGCATGAGTTGCCTTTTTTTGTGTGTGTTTTTTAATTAGTCACAAAAAGATCATTGTGCTATTGACCCTTATACCAAAAATGAATTAAATGCCACATATTTTGATAGAAGAAATATAAAAGCCATGGCTTACTGTTCCCTCCTCTGCCAGAAAAGAAATGGACTGATCCATTCCTCCCCCTTCTGTACCAATGTAACGCTCACACTTGGCACACATCTCTGCAAGAGTCACCTGAAATTATATCAGTGCACATCTATGATAAGCAGCAGTTGTATATAATGTATGTTAGAGGATTTACAGTAAGGACAACCTTAGACAGAGACTTCCGATTGGCCTCCATTGTGACCAGACCAGCACAGCACACCAGGGCACTGGAGCTGGAAAGACCTGAGCTGGCCGGGATAGTCCCGTCAACCACACAGCACATCCCTGCCAATGAAGACAAGCTCAAGTGTTCCTGCATACACAAGGTCAAGGGTCAAATGACTACTTATAATGCAATAAAACAAGCATGCATTATATGTAATATTAATCACCTCACCTGGATTCCTCTCACTCCACAAAGGAAGTAATAGTGCCATTGAGGGTTCTCTCTGTCAATGGAGATGCCATTAGCAGACACAGTGAAATCCCTGAAATAAATCAATGAATAAATAAAAAATGAGTGAATAAGTATGTAAGTATATGGAATATTATTCCAGCTACAGAATATATATATATATATATATATATATATATATATATATATATATATATATATATATATATATAAACAATTACCTTTTTTAAATATTATTATTCTGTGAAATAAATGTCCATGGATAAGTAAATGGAAGCTATTTCTGCCACAGAATAAAGACATATTACAAAAAAAGTAATGCCAACTTTTTAATCTCACAATTCAGACTTTTTTTTTAATTTTGAGTTTATATCTCACAATTAATTAATTAACTTGCAAATGCAAGATATAAACTTGTGAGTCTTAGGAAAAAAAAGTCTGAATTGCAAGTTTATAACTCGCAATTGCGAGATATAAAAAGTAGCAATTACATTTTAGATACATATTTTTATTCTGTGGCAAAAATAAGCATTCATAATATGAGTGAGTCAGTAGTTAAGTAAATGGAAGCTTATTTCCACCACAGAATAAAAATATGAAAAAGTTCATTTTTACGACTTTCATCTCACAATTCTGACTTTTTTTTCTCAGGATTGCAAGCTCTCATCTCACAATGGCAAATTATAAACTCACAATTCTGAATTTACAATTAATAACATGCAATTATGAGCTTACTAGCTTACAATTACAATTACAATTATAAACTTACTAGAAAAAATGCAATTAACTTTTTTATTTTTATTCTGTGTCAGAAATTAGCTTACATAATGTATAATAAATAAATAAATAATACAATTAAAATTCGTCAACTAAATTTGACATTCAATTTAATTGAACTAATTTCTGTAATGAAGAACATAGTTACTCACTTGTATTTGGTGTCAGTGTTGGCCAGCTGAATTGTTTTGGAGTCACTGACAGAAACTGCAGCAAGAATATTCTGCTCTATTGCCATTGGCAGGACAGCATAACCACAATAATCAATATGTTCACCTGAAAATGATAAGATTTAATAAAAATTGCAATGCTGATGGTATTTGTAGTTATGTTTATACACTCGCGCTGTTTGCAACCCACCTATCAAATTCACCCTCCCTGGAGCACAAGCGTAGAAGAGAGGCATTTGTCCATATTTTCCATGAAAAACCTCTTTCAGTTTCTGAAACCTAACAAAAGAGGGTAGAAAACCGTTTTAAGTGTGTGCACACGAAAACACACGAAAGGTAAATAAATAGGATGTAAATCGAGTGAGTTGATTCCATTCATACACAATCGAAGTTTTCCGAATAGCTGCACGAAGTTTTCCGAACAGTCGCAACTTACCTTTCATTTCCACTGAGCAGCACCTTGATTTTCGGTGGAATTGTGGCCATTGTGCGGTTTTTAATCTTTGTTTTGCAGTAAATACGCTACTTACGAGTAGAATGACACTGTAGAAGTGCTGTCAGCTGACTGTCATACCCCTAATCATGAGTATAATAACAATACGGAAGAAACTGACACGAATCCCTCAAAGCCATTCACAGGATTCGGAAGCACTCGGAAGAAATCGGAACTGCGCGCGCACTTTACTGAAGGCGCGGCGTGATGTCAAAAAGCGTTTCCGCGGAGCATTGTGGGTAAGAGTCTCTCTCTCCGGTCAAAATGTCTGACATGGAAGATGATTTCATGTGCGATGATGAGGAGGATTATGACTTGGTAAGTCTGTTTAAAATAAACCCAACTGTAAATGCATGTAATTTAATGTGAAACCAATATAGTGACATCAAAAAATTGTGTTTAGCCTGCTTATAGGCGCTTAATTTCGCAATTGAGTTGTTTAGCAGGTGGCTAGTTTGCTAGTACTGCAAAGATTAAATCAAGAAATAGGACAGCCTTCTTCATTTTAAGTAGTTTTATTTGAAGTTCTATTAGAAATGTGATGTATTTTACAAACCTGATTCTGTTAGCTCATCTGTAGAAGCTCTTATGCAGACTCGCATGAAGTTGACTGAATTATAGCTCATGAGTTGCTAGTTTTGAAATGGCATATCTTATTTCAATTTGCTGTGAAATCGTTTATTACGTACATACATTTTAGTTATAAATAATCAGATCATAATTATTGTTATGCCGTTGTCATAATCATAACATAATGATTCATCTTTAAGCTATACAATATCTTTCAAGGCGTTTCTTTGTGCAAAGACTTCTTAATTTAAACCTACCGTGCTGAAAGTGTCAGTTTTTTGTTTACTTTCACCTTAGGAATATTCTGAGGACAGCAACTCTGAACCCAATGTTGATTTGGAGAATCAGTACTACAACTCCAAAGCCCTGAAAGAAGATGATCCTAAAGCAGCCCTCAGCAGCTTTCAGAAGGTTAGACAATTAAGATCTTTCAATGTCAGGATCTGTTCTGTTTGAAAAGGTGTAATAATAAGTTTCTGTTATGCAGGTCCTGGAGCTGGAGGGGGAGAAAGGAGAATGGGGCTTCAAAGCACTGAAACAGATGATTAAGATCAACTTCAAGCTTGTGCGTAACAACAGTAGCAGAAATTATTTATTAATATAATATATTATATAATCACATAGTTATGGAAAATGTATTATTATGCAATACTGTATTATATAAAAGTAATCATATTTGTGAATTTTCTTATTTTCATGTGTTTTCTTAAATTTATGAACAACAACAATGATAATAATAATAATAATAATTTTTTTATTATTATGTTAATAATGCACCATAAAATCAGATTTTTTTTTCTTCGTATTTTTACAGACTAATTTTCCAGAAATGATGAACCGGTACAAACAGCTTTTGACGTATATTAGGAGTGCTGTCACCAGAAATTACTCTGAGAAATCCATCAACTCTATTCTAGATTATATCTCAACCTCCAAACAGGTATTTAGTGCATTTTAAACTGCTTTCTGAATTCAGTAATGTATTTATAATAATAAAGATTATGCTATTAAACTTAATCAAATACAATTTATTTTTTCATGTTTGTTTCCAGATGGACTTGCTACAAGAGTTTTATGAGACCACATTGGAAGCATTAAAAGATGCCAAAAATGACAGACTTTGGTTTAAAACTAATACCAAGGTTTGTGCTCTGGCAATGCATTCTGTCATATGTAGCAGATGTTATCTGCACACTTCAATATAAGGAACAATAAAATGCACAATACTATGATGATAATTCTGTTAATGCAGTTTACATTAATACTGGTGCAAGCTTCAGAAAGACTCTGTATATACACAGAATATTGCTAACTTCTGTTTCATGTAGCTGGGAAAGTTGTACCTGGAAAGAGAAGAGTTTGGAAAGCTCCAGAAAATTCTCAGGCAGTTGCATCAGTCATGTCAGGTAGAGTAAATAATTGGTAGTGTATAAATAAGAAAACCTATTTCAAATATCTTCTGTGTTGCTCTGAAATGGTTTGATGCTCTTAATTAGACGGATGACGGAGAGGACGACTTGAAGAAGGGCACTCAGCTGTTGGAAATCTATGCTTTAGAGATTCAGATGTATACGGCACAGAAAAACAACAAGAAACTCAAAGCCCTCTATGAGCAGTCATTACACATTAAATCGGCCATCCCACATCCACTCATCATGGGAGTCATCAGAGGTAACATGCGCATTTTTGTCTATTTTAATATCTGAGGTGTAGTTATGAAGACCGAGACGTGGAAATTGGTGTTTTATTTGATTTGTTTTTGCTTTTATTTTTGTGTTTAGTTTAGGTTTGATTTGGTTTTTGTTTTGTGTTCAATTGGAAGTTTGAAAATTAGTGTTTAATTTTAGTTTGGGTTGTTTTGGTTTGGTGTACCATTGCAAATTTTGTGAAGGCATGGAAGTAAGTATTTAGTTTGGTTTTGATTTGTTTTTGTTTTTTTGTTTTTGGTTTTTGTTCTGTTTACAGTCGTGAAATTTGCTTATAGTTGTGAAGATGAAAAACATGGAAATTAGTGTTTAGTTTTGGTTTGGGCTGATTTAGTATTTGTTTTTCATATGATTTTTGTTTGTGTATAATTGCAAAGTTTGTTTGTTTTAGTACTTGTTGTTTTTGTTTTAGTTTGGTTTGTTTTTGATTTGTGTACAAATGGAAAGTTTGTAGTTGCGGAGATGAACATGTAGAAATTAGAATTTAATTTAGATTTTCATTTTGTGTATAATTGGAAAGTTTGTTTGTATTGGTATTTGTTGTTTTTGGTTTAGTTTAGTTTAGTTTTTGTTTTGTTTTGTGTACAAATGGAAAGTTTGTAGTTGCCAAGATGTAGAAATTAGTGTTAAATTTTGGTTTTTGTTTTATGTGTAATTGTAAAGTTTGTTTGTATTGGTATGTTGTTTTTGTTTTAGTTTAGTTTGTTTTTGTTTTGTCTACAAATAGAAAGTTTGTAGTTACAAAGATGATGTAGAAATAAGTGTTTAATTTTGGTTTTTGTTTTGTGTATAATTGGAAAGTTTGTTTGTATTGGAATTTGTTGTTTGTTTTAGTTTAGTTTGTTTTGTGTACAAATGGAAAGTTTGCAGTTGCGAAGATGTAGAAATAAGTGTTTAATTTTGGTTTTTGTTTTGTGTATAATTGGAAAGTTTGATTGTATTGGCTTAGTTTTTGTTTTTTGTTTTTATTTTGTGTGCAATTGCAAAGTTTGTTTTTAGTTGTAAAGATGAAGACATGGAAATCAGTGTCAAGTTTGGGTTGATTTTGGTTTTTGGTTGGGTTTTTGTTTGTGTATAGTTGGAATGTTTGTTTTTGTTTTATGTACAACTGGAAAGTCCACTAATATTGTTTGCCATGTCAATGGTTCTCTTTAGAATGTGGCGGTAAAATGCACCTGAGGGAGGGAGAGTTTGAGAAGGCACATACAGACTTTTTCGAGGCTTTCAAAAACTATGATGAGTCTGGAAGCCCCAGGCGAACCACTTGTTTGAAGTACCTGGTCTTGGCCAACATGCTGATGAAGTCTGGAATCAACCCATTTGATTCTCAAGAGGTATAATTTGCTAATCATGTGCAGGGCCACACAGGATCTTAGGCCATCCCATCATTTACAAAATTCTACACATTCTTCAGCATTGCATGTTCATATTTCAAATATTTCGGTGAGTTTGAGTTTGCTTATATTGACCAATAAGCATGTTGTACTCTTAGTTTTGCATAACGTACATAATTTAAACTAAAAAGCCTATTTTTCCATCGAATCGGAGCAGATAAAAGCACAAAACTGCAGATCTCATCTGGCCCTGTTCATAGACAATAAATGCTGTGGTATATAACTAAATAAACTGATTCTTTCCATATGACTAGGCAAAACCTTACAAAAATGATCCAGAAATCCTAGCAATGACAAACCTGGTAAGGTAAGTTTGCACAATTAATTTCTCCATTTATCTGATCCTCTTCTGTTTTAACTGTTTTTTTCCATTTTATGGTATTAATTATCTATAACTTGTTTCTAGTGCCTACCAGAACAATGACATCACAGAATTTGAGAAAATCCTAAAGACGAATCACAGCAACATAATGGACGACCCCTTCATCAGAGAACATATTGAGGGTGAGTTTGGTTGGCTTTGACTTTTGTGCACTTATTCACATTTATATCATAAATCTCATACAACAAATGTGCAGTCAGTAAGTACTTATTTTTCTCTTTGCTTTTCCTTTCAGAATTGTTACGGAACATAAGAACACAAGTGCTCATCAAATTGATTAAGCCTTACACTAGGATACACATACCATTTATTTCAAAGGTGAACCTATATTATATTATATTATATCATACTATATTATGTTATCAGTGCTGGGTAGATTACTTGCAAATTGTAGTCCGTTACTGATTCCAAATTACATGACAAAAATTGCAGTTAGTAACGTAATCCATTACATTACACAATATTACATCTCAAGTAATATAATCAGACTATGTTTTGATTACTTTTAGATTACTTGTGACCTAACTCATTTATCACATTGTGACCATGAGAATAATATGTAATCATACAATCGATAAAAAAGTAACTGTAGTCTGGTTAGGGGTATTTAAAAATTTTATATAATCTATTTACAAGTACGTAATTTATGGAATCTGATTACATAATCCAGATTACATGTAATCAATTACTGCCCAGCACTGTATATTTTACAGTTTTTGCAATATTTTGTAGTATTTTGCTATTTTAATGTGTTGTTCTCTGTTTTTCTTTAGGAATTGAATATTGATGTTGCAGATGTGGAAAGCTTGCTTGTGCAGTGTATTTTAGACAGGTAAGTTTAATACTTTTATATAGATTTTTTTTAAATAGATCTTTTAATATAGATTTTTACGTTTAAAAAATGTAAAAATCTATTTTTATATACTATTTCACTATAATATAATATATCTCTGATGTATGTGTTTCTTTCAGCACAATCAACGGTAGAATTGATCAAGTCAATCAGCTGTTGGAGCTTGATCACCAGAAAAGAGGCGGAGCTCGATACTCCGCCCTGGACAAATGGACCAATCAGCTGAACACTCTCAACCAGGCCATTGTTAGCAAACTGGCTTGATTTGACACTGACGATCCTAGAAAACAAATTGACCCATCGGACAGCCGGTCGACTCGAGGCTGTCAGTGACATTAACTACTTTCAAGCCCTTTACTCCCCCGATCACAGAAGGGGGAGCGTAAATTGGCTAGTTTGTATTTTTACAGCTGTAGTCACTTAAGTCAGTTTTAAATGTCCTTAACAGAGCAGTAACAGTTCCCACAGGATGTCTGCTGTACGGAATTGTTAGGTCTCTAATATGAACATGTTTGCATCATGGAAAAAAAAAAAGTTTCTTTAATAGCACGTATTGGCACTTGACAGACATTTAAAAGGCATACGTTTGTCTTTAATGGAAAGCGTGAGGACATGCTGTGTGAAATTGAATCATTTTTTTGTTGAACTGTCTCTTGTCAGAGTCAGCATGTTTTACGTGGTTTGCAAAGAACTCGGATGATGAGTTTTATGCAGTTGCACCGCAGCACGTGCATATTAAAAGTGCAGTCACTGCTAGAATTCTTCTCACCAAACATTACAGATCTGTTGAAAGTGTTATGCTGTTCGAGCTGTTCTGTTCCACTTTTCAACTACAAAAATAAACAATACATTATTTGCTTCAGTGGAAAGTGTGTCTGTTATGGTGTATGATTTTATGTGTAATTAACAACACAAAATAACATTATACAAATTCCATATACAAGCGCTATTTCACCTTATTAAAAGATTAATATATTCATATTGAGCTGAATATTGTAACTTTTTTGTTTATATATATATAAGTATAATGTAAATAATATTT
This sequence comes from Tor tambroides, assembly GCA_021397915.2. NCBI lineage: Eukaryota > Metazoa > Chordata > Actinopteri > Cypriniformes > Cyprinidae > Tor > Tor tambroides. Next base: position 2,691 of record JAFVLL020039345.1, on the reverse strand, counting down.
ATTGAAAAGATTTGTGATTTTATGTGTGATAAACAATTTGTGTTTCAATGTTCAAAAACACAACAAAACTACAGCTTTCATATACATTCATTATTTATCCTAATTAAACTAATAGCTAAAAGTGCATACAATATAGGATGAACAAAAATGAACAATTTTTCATGCATACACTATATGGCTAAATGTCCTAACCGAAAAACCAAACGCGTTAATATTAATAATCATATATAAATAATATATAATGTAAATAAATGTATTATAAAAAATATATATATCATTTTAATTTTAAACCATATATATAAATCGTTCATATATTTGTATAAACAAACTAAATAATGTTATTATTAATAATTGTATCATTATTGATACAGTTCAATGACTGAAAAAATACATTTCTGTTAAAAAGAGGTATCAGTTTAGTTGACACATGATAGGCCGTAACCATTGGCTGTAACGTTCACATGACGTCGACCCTCCCGTCAGCCAATCAGAATCCAGGACATTTGCCGCTGTTTAAGGCGCCATGTTTCAATAGACGCTTTTATCAACATCTTTGCTGCAATATTGATTTTAGTCAGCATTAAACGAGTTTTACCATCTGTGACGGACGAACAAACATTTGCTGACCGTTTATTACTCGTACTCAAGGCTTTTTATATCAATATTATTACGGTATGAGTTTGTGAGGGACCGAGACACTGTATGTGTCTCATAGAAACACTTCATTTGGGATTATTGTGACAGGACTGTGGCGACTTTATCAAAGCATTATTAAAGGTAAACAGAGATTATTTAAACTCACATACAGCCTTATTTGTGAACTGAGGCTTGTGAACTAGTGCTAAATGAACGAGTTACTGTTGTGAATAATGTGGTTCGGGTTGCTTAGAAACTATATCTATTTCTGCAATTATCAGTGTTTGCTGATGCTACATACGTACTAGCAGATTTGTTTTAGCACGTTGTTCTCGGTTTTATCAGTAAGGGCTGGTTAAATGAATTGTAAGTGGATGCGATTGCTGGTCGTTTCCTGTCTCAGGTGTGTCATTTCTCCTCTCAGATCAGCAGGATGTCCATTGATTTTGACAGTGCAGCTTTACAGACCCAGCAGGAGGAAGAGGAGTATGATCAGGAAGACTACGCCAGAGAACAAGAGGTATCTGTCCAGTTACAGAACATTGATACACAAACACACCCACCCACCAGACTGACATCTGTCATCTACTGCACTGCATACTTGGACAAAACTGCATTCAGATATCTTTATACATTATACTCGACAACAATTTAAAATGGCCAACATCTGTCAATTCGACATCTGTCAAATTTTTTTTTTCAGACAATTTAATTAGAAATAGACTCCTGTCATTAGAAATGTGACTTAAACATGATATTAATAAGTGTGAATTTTAGTCTATGTATCTGTAGTATGTCTGTAATTCACTTGTACAGCAGTGACTGCAGTGTGACAAGCTATACTTCAACTATTTTCACTATTTATTCAACTATTCATTTATCACAGTATACGACTGTTTAAAGGAATATGAAAAATTCTAAAAGCTTTTTATTAAACTTTTTTTATTTAATAAATAAAAGTTATGTTTACATAGCACCTACATATCATAATAAAGAGAAAAAAATATACAAAAAAATATCTGCATCTGATTCAAACATTAAGGGAAAGATGTTTTTTTAAGCATAATTACACTTTTAAGAATGAGTATGCCATTACTTTATTCCCTAGATTCCCTAGATACATTCAAGCATAATTAAGTAGGGGTGTCCCCGACTAAGGATTTTCATAGTCGAATCAGAATTGTCGAATCATGTTTGGGGACGGGGGGCAAAATACATTACCAAGGGTCAAGTCAGACATTCGACAGTAATTACTGATGTTAACACACAGGGAAAATGTGTCTCAGATACAAAAATAATGTTTTATGTTTTGATTAAAACATAGTTAACATTAAATGTCAGCGAAACCCTAAGAATTTGCAACATTTTTTACAATAGTGCTCTCATTATAACGTTATGTATATGACAATAGTTATTAATGTTCTGCATTTCTGTTTTGAGCTGCGCGCGCTGAAGATGACAGTAGAATGAAGCATTTGATAGCAGGTTTTTAATAAGTGGGATTTAACTCATCATTTATCTCATATAGAATACGCTTCGTTTTTCATACAACATAACGTTAATATTACAACTTATAGGTTATCTGCACAAAATGCCCCGAATGCATAAGTGAACGTGTCTGCGCGGCTCTGAATGAACTCCTTTTGTGGACACGTTCTTCACACAACAACATGCAGAAACATGGCAACTAAACTCTAAAAATTCACAGCATTTTATTATAATAGTGTTCTTATAAAAATGTTATGTATATGACAGTCCCAGTCATAATTATTAATATTCTGCATTGTTGTTTGTCCATATATATATCTCAAAGTCAAAGTCTGCTTTATTGTCAATTCTGCCACATGTACAGTACATACATACAGAGAATTGAAACTGCGTTACTCTCAGACCCTTGGTGCATACAGATAACACTAAACACTAACAGTAGAACGTAAAAATATAGATAAGTACAAAGCAAATATATATATATATATATATATATATAAATGCAACCATTACAAATATACAAATAAGGACAAGTAAAAAATAGATGAAGTAGCATAAGGCACATGG
>JAFVLL020039344.1:0-29010 GCA_021397915.2 Tor tambroides | reverse complement strand
AAATGTTGTGGAAGCATATTTGTTATTTTGATGTCACACATGCACTGATGAGTAGAATTTGTTACATAATTAGGGCCAGATGGAATCTTTTTTGAAAATGTGTTAAAAAGAACAGTAGGAGTTCATTTTATTATTATTAGATTTTTTGTTAGATTAGGAAGTTATATGTCATAATGACAATAAAACATATGCACAAACAGGCACTGACATGTAAGATAATGTGTTCTTCGAGTTATGGCAGCCCCAAAACACAGCTGTCCAGACTGATCAGGTTGCAGACACGTGATTAAAAATATACCTGATATAATGACTTTGATTAATAATGCTTACCAGATGAACAAATTGTGAACATTGGCAGAAATGTTCAACGATTTTTGAACGTTTCAGCCAGTCGCAGTATTTGCATATAAGGGTTTGAGGCATTAGGCATTTGAGGCATTTTTATTCAGATGGTTTTTGATTTAAGATCACAAGTTTTGATCAGTTATCGGATATCATTTGTGCCGAGCGCCCAAATGCATTTTCATATTCATGCCGTATATTTAATTTGCAAATGCACTGTAGTGCCCCTTGACCTCTTTCTTCAAGTATGTTGACCTCTCTTACTGTCAAGAGGACAGAAACAGATGCTTCACTGAAGTGCTTAATGCATATTGCATTCACATGGTGTGGCAGTTCATTTTGAGCTGTGTGCGAGTAGAAAAGTGCAGTTAGTGAGCTGTCCTCCTAATAAACCAAGCACTGCTCCCTGTACTTCAAGAGTTTAGGAATATTGTGATACGTTTTCTCATCTTTGGATAGTGCACTTCAAATCTGATCCTTTAAAACATATCTATTATGTTCTGAACTCAAGAGCAGAATGCTGCTGATTTTTTTTTTGTTCTTTTTTTTTTACTGCTCCTCATGCTCTCTCACATGACGCAAAAGGTTTTTTATTGCCAGTGGGGGAAAAAACACAAAAAATATGTCTACATTATTTGTGTGTTATATTCCAAGTCTTTTGAAGCAGTAAGTTCATAAGAATATTTTTTGGTTCATGAATTGCACTTAAGTTGAGCCTTTTAAATGAATCAGTTTGTTGAATTCACAAAATTGGTCTGAATGATTTGTTCATAAATCCGGTTCTTAAGTAGGGTTGCAAAAGAGGTGGAAAATTTCTGGTAAATTTCCAGAAACTTTCCAGAATTTTTGGAAAACTTTCTAGAATTTTTCACTTTAACTTTCATAATTTTTTTTTGAAAGTTTATGGAAATTTACCAGACATTTTCCACCCCTTTGCAACCCTGTTTTTAAATGCAACTCACAGGAAGATCAGTAATGACTTAAATTTTCTTAACTCATATGTCACACAAAGCTATTTTCATGGGTAAATCCAGTCATTTCAATAGGAATCCAAACGAGTGGGAATTTTGCATAAGGGTTAATGATATTTCTATGCAGATTTTGCAACAAATTCAAGTTGGTCACATGAATTTGCCACGACGATGACCAACAGAAAGCTGCTTGGCTTGAAAGTGACTTCTGTGTGAGCTGTGCTTCATCATACATCGCTGCACTATTGACAATAGACAGTGGATCCTTTTTTGCTTACAAAATTTTAATGTGACCATACCTTGACTTCAGAAGACTTGGAACATAGTGCATGATTCATACAGGCTAATTGTTTTATAATGGTGATTTGCATCTCCTCTTCCTGTTCATTTACAATTCATTATGAATGAAAATTGCATCCTTTTCATTTTTTCTGAACTGTCCCTTTAAAGAAGTCTGTGTGAGAGAGAAAAAATGATATAGTACTAGAAAAGTTCTCTCTGGTGACCCAGAACTGCTGTACACAGGTGTCACATGTTTATCCATCACTGCTAAACTTCCCAAACACAACTTCTGGACCAGCTTCTTATAATGCATCCCGTTTCAAAGCACGTAAGTGGAATAACCCTAACTGGCCTCGGATCAGTGGTCTAAACAACACGTGGCACAACCTGCTGTAGGCTGTTGCCCTGTGACTGGCCTCCCTCTCTGCTTGGATGCTTTCTTCTCCTCAGGGCCGCAACGTTGTCTTTAGCCACTTGAGTTGGGTTTTTTTTAAAAAAAGCATTTAAGCCTATAGATGGAGGACACAGACTCGTGTGCTGCTGGCGTACTTACAGTAGTTTTCCCAAACCAGTGGCTAACTGAGGACCAGGAGTCTGAGTGCTGCACTGTGGAGAGATTCTCATCGGGGTTTTGTTGTAGTCATGTAGGTATGTGGTTTAGGCCTATGGACCACATTAGGCCTGAATTTGTATGTATAATGAGTCTTTAGCAGTCCCAGCAGCACTGTGGTTTCAGCACATGGCTAATTGAAATCATGGGTAACTGGTTTAGAGTGAATGGATGGGGAGTTTGAAGGGGCAAATCATCTGGAAAATGAGGCTGAATAAAAGTAGTGCTGTGTTTGTTGTCATGTCCTTGATAACTTATTTCTTGGGTAATGCTAGATACTTCTGGAGTTTAGAAGGTACACTAGACTTATCTGTCTTGCTGTTTTTCCTGATGATTCAGGCTCATCTCAGTGTCCATGATGTTATAAGATGAAGAGAAAAATGGTCTGATTGTAATTCCACATTTGAGTCATCTTAGGCCAGAAGCAGTATTATGATTCCATTTATAAATCAAAAATGTTTACATTACATTTTATAAAATGTACTTTTTGGTAGGATTGCAATATATTGGCACAGCATTGGTTATTTAATGTTGGCAGTTTGATCATTATTTGCTCATATTGGATATTTCTCTGCTCTATTATTATGATCCCTTTTTCTCATTCAAACATTTTTTTTTCTGTATGGAATATTTGTCCATTTTCTGCTGCTCATTATAATGTTGTGATAGCAAAATTCGCTTGTAGTATACAAACTATTTTAATTTTTTAGTGGTGTAATTTATTTTTAATAAAAAAGGTTTATAGATTTATTACATCAGCCATTTATTGGTTATTGGGCATAAAATACAGTTCAAAAGTTTGTAAGTCTAAGTTTTTTTGTGTTTTTTTTGCTGTGTCTCTTAAGTCTGCTTAAGTCTGCAATTAAAAATACAAATGTGAAAGTATTATAATACAAAACAACTGCTTTTTTAAAAATATATTTTAAGATGTAATTTATTACAAATATTTTTTGGAAACCACAGTTCAAAAAATAAGTCAGGATTTGAAATTTAAAAAGATTTATTTGAAATTAATTTTTATATTTTTTGCAACAACCTAAAACTCTTGATCAATTTAATGCTCCCTTTGTTGGAAAAGTAACATTTTCTTTAAAAAAATAAATAAATAAAAACTTACTGACCCCTAACTTTTGACTGGTAGTAATTATTGGTGTATCGTTGATGCATCCTTACTTTTTGTTTTTCAAATTAGTTTACACGTTAGTTTATAGAGGTGACCGTGTCCATTGACCTGTTACCATATCTAGTCAATGTACAAACATTTTTCTGAATGATCAGACTGAGCACTTATTTTTCTTCCAGCCACGTTTGGAATAAATTTCTTACTCAAGACACAGCATGTGTTAGTCATGATAAGTAATAGTCATTATTCTGTTAACATTTTTTGGTAATCGGCATCTGAAAGTAGGGCTGGGCGATATATCTCATGCGATATGCATGCGCATCTCTTCAGTAAAGCCGGTTCCTTGATTAGCGGTAAATCTCCATCACCTGTTTTCAAATGGAGCGGCGTTTAATACACGGAGCCGTAGATCACTGAGAAGCTACACAATATCGCGTTCATTATCGCAGATGAATCGCCTTCGATAATGAACGCGATATTGCGTAGCTTCTCAGTGATCTACGGCTCCGTGTATTAAACGCCGCTCCATTTGAAAACAGGTGATGGAGATTTACCGCCAATCAAGGAACCGGCTTTACTGACGAGATGCGCATGCATATCGCATGAGAAATATCGCCCAGCCCTATCTGAAAGTACTTTCTGCCTGTTGATGTGACCGCAAGGTGATCTCCAGTCTCTAGGACTTAATAGTTTGACCTTGGGAATATATTTACAGATTGAGAAGTTCAGACCTTCATCTCTGTTCACAACATCAATGGCCGCTGCAAAGCCTTATGGGTAGAAACAGCATGTACCTGATCACACTGCAGCTTCTGATGGTGATTTGCTGTGAAATAGAGTATCTGCATGATCCGTGTGGGTGAAGTGACTGGGATTAGAGGTTTGTGGTTGCAGAGTTGCGGCAGCAGGAAATGATGACGACAGACACTCGTCTTATCACAGATTCCCCTTTGCAGTCATCTTCTCCCCAAAACACACACACACACACACATATGCACATCAAGGCTACAATGATGCGTCTTTTTCATCCAGCCCCTCAGGCTTTCCTCTGTCCTGTTTCTTAGCAACAAGAAACATGCCATGTGACCAGCTCGGTGACTCACCTGAATTGTGATATCACAGCTCCCGCAGTAACAGCAGTGGTGTCTGACGAAACGGTGGCGCTTCTGTCCGTAGCCCATAGACATGTGAGAGCAGGTGCAGGAAGTGTCATGTGACCAAACGAGATCTTTGTGCTCGTAGTGTCTTGAACGTCAGCGGACGCTCTGCAACAACATTGGATTCTGAATCTGATTTGTGTGTATTTGATGTGTGATCTGTCTTTATTCAGGGTACTCTCACTGGAAGGGACAGGTCTTGACTGCAGATGAGCTTCATGTCCTGTATGAAGGGATCAAACTCAACAACGTCAACCACTACGACTATGTACTTACAGGTCAGTTCTTTGACTGCCGTTCATGCCAGTGCAACTCTGCACACTGCTGTGGATATTATTTGTATGCTTAGTAATTTTTTGAGCTGAGGGATGAAAAAAATGCGATGATGTCATTTTGTGATGGCATAGAGCAATGTACATGGGCCCTGTGTGGGACCCTAGAGGCCCCCGGGACAACCCTCGGGAATTTGGTCTCTTGGGATTTCTAGAAAATAAGATAGTGTGAGTGGGAGAAAGTGTTTGAACAGTTTACATTTCAGTTTATGTAATTTCATTGCTGTTATTTTACATACATCAAATATTCACATTTTGCATATTATTTGCACAATATTTTCACGTTTTTCTAAAAAATATTTTTGCAGTTTTATTCCATTTTCATAACATTTTTTGTAAAGTATTTCATGTTTTGCATAATTTGACAAAATTGCATCTTGATTTTAAAAGATTTGTAATAATAAAGTTTTATTTACCTTTATTATTAGTTTTTTTTTGCACATATAATGTCTCAAATTTCATCTCAAGCATTGTAACCAGGTACACCGGATTTTGATATATCTTTATTAGTGGCAAAATTGTTGGCTGTGGATGACACCACAGCTTTACAAACTTTTTTTTTTGTAAAATATTGATATACACTATCATTCAAAAGTTTGGGGTTTTTGAAAGAAGTTTCTTATATGCACCAAGGCTACATTTATTTGATAAAAATACTGTTAAACTATAATGATATTGTGAAATATTATTACAGTTTTAAATAACTCTGTTTTATTTTAAGATATTATAAAATGCAATTAAATCCTGTTATGGCAAAGCTGAATTTTCAGCATCATTACTCCAGTCTTCAGTGTGACGTGATTCTTCTAATATGTTGATTTGCTGCTCAAGAAACATTTCTTATTATCAGTGTTGAGACGGTTGTGCTGCTTAATATGTTTGTGGAAACTTAATGTGTTTTATGATAGATTTTCATAGCTTAGATTTAAAGTCTGAAGCAAAAGAGTAAAACAAAGGTATAAAATAAATACAGACATTGCAAAACATTTGCAGTTTTAAAATGTTCAAATTAGTTTTATTAAAAATCTACCTGGTGTATAAAAAATTCCAGTCATTGAAGAAGCTCCCACAGGAGCCAAACTGCATTGGCAAGTGCCCCTTTTCCTCAGAAAATGTAATAATCTAGTTGATTTGTTTGTCTTGTGCATCCAGTAGGTTTGTGTTGTGTTGTGTGGAGTAAGAGAGGAAGTGACCACATCTCTCTCCCTCTCTAACACCGCTGCTAATCAGCACCGGGGGACCGCAGAGGACACATGGTCATAGAGCTGCAGGTCTCACACGAGCACCGCAGACTGAGATGTTGTGCTCTATTGAGTGTGTAAGCGAGCGAGAAGTCTCTGGTGCATGGGCTCTCCTTTACCATCACCTTGAGAGGAGAAGCAAGAGAGGAAAGCACAGAACGGGTAAAGAGGAAAAGGGGAAAGGAGAACATAGGAATAGAGAGCCATGTGAAGTATTTCTACATGGAGTCCAGCAGAGATATAGTTTACATTGTGTCTGTACGCACCCTTTCACACACTTTTAAACAGTAAAATTGTGCTTAGCTCCATCTAAACATAAATAGGATATAACAATGAGTCTGATAAATGCGTATGTATGGGATTATTTTATTTTGCTTAAATGTAAATAGCTTTATGTTTAAATAGCTGTAGTTTTGTAGCTTATTGAATGTACGCTACCATTCAAAATATTTGGTTCTGTAAAATTTTTTTTAAGAATTTAATGCTTTTATTCAGGAAGAATGCATTAAATTGATCAAAAGTGACAGTTTATAATATCACAAAAGATTTCTGTTCTAAATAAATTCAGTTCATTTGATCTTTATATTCATCAAGGAATTTTGAAAACATTTGAATGATGGTAAGAAATGTTTTTTGAGCAGTAAATCCGCATATTAGAGTGATTTCTGAAGGATCATGTGACACTGAAGACTGGAGAAAAATTCAGCTTTGTATCACAGGAATAAATAACATTAAAATGTGTTAAAATGGAAAACAATTATTTCAAATGGTTAATAATATTTCACGATATTAGTTTTACTGTATTTTTGATCAAATATATGCAGCCTTGGTGAGCATAAGAGACCCTAAACTTTTGAGCAGTAGTCTATTTACTTTTAACATCAAAATCTTATGAAAAAGTGTTGTTTTTTTTCTTGTATTGATGGCTTTACATAACGAGTTGATTTCGGTGGTTATCAGTGCTTTGTTTTCAGAGCACTCATTCTGTATCCCACCTGTATATTGACCATGTCCTAGTGCCTAGGCTCTATTTCTAGAGCACTATTGTAAAGTCAGTCTTTGAACTGCTGCTGGACCCTCCTGCATGCCTCTCTTAATAGTGGCTTGGGTTGTCGCAGTGCGATTCAGTGTGTGACACACTGTGACATCATGAAAGCAGTGAAGGTCAGATGAGTCACATATAAGAGTTATTTACCTGACTGGAGAGACAGAGCCGCCACATGACCAGAAGCTGGAGAGTGGCCCTGGAAGTTTCAGAGCTGTCCCAGCCCAAATAAATTTGGATATTTATGTCACTTGCTTTGATACAGTGCATGCTTTGAGTTCCAAGTCTGTCCGTTTAATACACACATAACAAGGTGTATTTTGTGGTGTTCTGATTCTTTTCAGACTGAAATAAAATAATTTCTGCAGGGATTTATGTGAAAGACACTATTTCACTTGCAAACTCACTGTATTGTAGTAATAACCACAGGAGGCCTTTATCGTTAAAAAATTGCATCCAATTTAAGAGTTTAAATATTCTCAGGTACAAAGAATGAGATTGACCTGTCACTCTTTGTGCCTCGTGCTTGTGCTGAGTGGTCAGTATATTTCAGTATATAGTAGTTGGTGAGAAAAAGTATTGATCAAAGCTCTGCTCTTTCCATTTCTGCAGGTTACACTAGAGATACATCGTTTCTGGAGATGGTGGTTGACATTGTTCAAGAGCTGAAGAGGGCCAATCCTAACCTTGTATATGGTGAGTGTTTTTCAGTCTCTTTCATCCTATCTTAACATAAAAGCTGTATAGATTTTCTACATTACTAATTGTTTTTACAAGCATGTTTATACAATACCGTTAAAAAGTTGGGGGTCGGTAAGATTTCGTTTTTTGTTAAGAAATTAATACGTTTATTCAGCCAGGATGCGTTATGTCGATCAAAAGTGACAGCGAAGACATTTATAATGTTACAATTTCTATTTCAAATTAATGCTGTTATTTTGAACCATTGAACAAAGAATCAAAACGTATCATGGTTTCCACAAAAATAAAGCAGCACAATTGTTTTCAACATTGATAATAGGAAATGTTTCTTGAGCATCAAATCAGTATATAAGAGTGGTTTCTGAAGGATCATGTGACACTGAAGACTGGAGTAATGATGCTGGAAATTCAGCTTTGCATCACAGCAATAAATTACATTTAGAATATATACGAATAGATATTTAAAATTGTAAAATTTCTTGATGTTGTTTTTTGATCAAATAAATGCAGCCTTGGTGAGCATAAGAGACTTCTTTCAAAAACATTAAAAACTTTTAGTCTTTGCGACCCCAAACTTTTGAATGCTAGTGTACATTAATCTTGTACATTAAAGTATAATGTTGTTTTACTCTGTTTTTCTCAGTTTGTGACCCTGTCTTAGGTGACCATGGTTCAATGGTAAGTGTTCTTGTGTTCTTGTTCCTCTCATTCTGATTTTCTTTTTTTTTTTTTTGGCTTCTGTTCCATTCTGTTCATTATACAGGAAACAGAATTTGGAAAATGTGATATTTATTTCTCATAGTACTCTTTGTCTTTGCAGTATGTTCCTCAGAATCTCCATCCCGTGTACAAGAATAAAGTGGTGCCTGTGGCAGATATCATCACGCCCAACCAGTTTGAGGCTGAGTGAGTAGAATAACCTCCTCTTAACAGCTTTGTGTGTGTTATTTTGTGATTGGATGTTTCTGTGCTGCAAATGTCAAACCTCTAGCCCCTCACCTGCTTTAGTAAGATTACTGAGAGAAGAGTGATATTGTAGTTCCCTCTAGTGGTCCGCTGTGGATTTACCCATGAATCTTCAGTGCCTAACAGCTGTTCACATCACACTGGTATGCCATCAATGCTTCTAAGTCCATGTTCTTTATTCCAGGTTGTTGACAGGGAAGAATATCAGCACGGAGAAAGATGCTGTTGAGGTGAGTTTAAATACGTGCATGAGGAATGGCCCTCATAATAGCCTTTAAAAATGGAAAGCAGAAATAAATGTTTGAATATAAATGATATGCACTAAAACTGTTTGCACTGTATTTTATGTATAATCATTTTCTACTCTTTACTGTTTTAAAATCATTTTAAATCAATTTTTATATAATTTCCTTGTTTTTATTGTTGTGATTATTATTTTTTAATGTCTATTTGACTTCCTATTATGTAAAGAACTTTGAATTACCACTGTGTATGAAATGACTATATAAATAAACTTGACTTGCCTTGCCTAGCTGCAAATGATACCCCCCCCAATTTTCTAAGTTTATTATTATTATTTAAAATATATTTTTTTATTACTTTATTATGTATTATCTAATCAGATATCATATATTTTATTTATTTTAATATATATTATTTCTTACTATATTATTATTAATGTTATTATCTAATATTAAATTAGTAATAAAATCATTTTAAAATATTGCTAATAATTATTATTATTATTATCATTAATAATGTTTTAATCAATGAGAGCAATAAAAATAAACATTTATTATGTATTATTATTATTATTATTATTATTATTATTAAGTAACAAAAACAGTTTTTATTAGTATTGTTTTATAAATTATTGTGATTATTGTCTTATATATTTTATTATTATTTATTACTGTATTAACATCGTTATTGTTATTATTATCTAATATTAAATTAGTAATACAAACAATTATTATTATCATTATTATTATTATTATTATTATTATTAATAATTATAAATGTTATTACCAATGAGAGCAATAAAAAAATAAACATTTATTATTATTGTTGTTGTTGTAATAAAATAATTGTCAATAATTGTTTTATCTTATACACATCTTATATTATCTAATATATTATCATGATATATTATATATTTTATTATTTTTGTAATGTAAATAATAATAATAATGATTATAATTGTTGTTGTTGTTGTTGTTGTTATTATTATTGATAAGAAATATAAGAACAATAATAAACGTATTTTAAAGTTGTTGTTCTTATCTTAATATTATCTAATAATATACTAAAAGATAAGTAGTAGTAGTTTAAAATCATTATTCTTATTTTATTTATGAATATTATTATTACTGTAATGTGAATTATTATTATTGCTGTTGTTGTTATTACACCCTTTTTTGTGAACCCTTTAAAGACTGTTGTCTGTATTTTTGGAAACATTTGAAAATTGAATCACAGCACATTGCTGTTTACATGTTACTGGCACCCGGTCGAGGTCTCTGACTGTGTGTGTGTGTGTGTGTGTGTGTTTGTGTGTGTGTGTGTTCAGGTGATGGACCTGCTGCATAAGATGGGTCCAGACACCGTGGTCATCACCAGCTCTGATCTGCCCCCTCGTCTCGGAGACAGATTCCTGGTGTCTTTTGGCAGTCAGCGCATTTGTAAGTGTGCGCTTCCTGTGCAACTCAAAACTGCTTTGTCATGAATTTGAAAACATGTCAAACTGCTGAACAGTGGAAGATAATATCACTGTGTGCAGATTTGACCAATGACAAAATTTGCAATTATGAGAGCTTACTGGAATGCATATGAATTCAGCTATTTTTGTTAATTTTTTTTGTATTTATTCGAACTACCTACATGGGATTGTGTAGCCTAGTGGTTAAAGATCAGGGCCGGTTCATGTATGATAAGTTCTTGTGAAGAGAATGAAGAATAAAATAAGCATGTTTGTGCAGTGATGCCTGACGGTACAAGGACGACCCAGCGGATCCGAATAGAGGTGCCGAAGGTGGATGCGGTGTTTGTGGGGACCGGTGATCTATTTGCTGCTATGCTGCTGGCCTGGACTCACCATTACCCAACAGACCTGAAGGTACAGCATATATTAAATCAGCGGGTCAGAAACGCATCACAGTGATCATGCAGCGTAGTAAGAAAATGCTGATCAAGTCTCTTTCTCTCTGTTATTCTGTTCTTTGCAGACGGCATGTGAGAAGACCTTCTCTGTTATGCACCATGTCATTCAGAGGACTATATCTTATGCCCATGGTAAAACAACAGCCAAAAGCTGTTTATTTTATATGCATGTTGTCGGGTTGTCGGTACACTTTCAGCATCAGGTGATATCAACAGCAAAAACTAGTATAATACTAAACATTATTTTATTTAAACAATATTAAACAATATAAACATTAACAAATTAAAAATGTGGCAAGAGGCCTACAGTAAAATTCTGTCATCATTTACCTCAAGTTGATCTTTATGAATTTCTTTCCTCTGTTGAACATAAAAGAAGATATTTTGAAGAATGTGTGTAACCAAACTGCTGGTCCCCATTGACTTCCATAATTTTTTTTTTTTTTCCATACTATGGAAGTCAGTAGGTGTCCATCAACTGTTTGGTTACCCACATTCTTCAAAATATCTTCTTTTATGTTCAACAGAAGAAAGAGGTTTATAAATACTTTTAGGTGAACTATCCTTTTAAGTAAACTTTTTTTTTTTCAAAGTAATATTTTGAGTCAAAAATAAAACGAAGAACAAAAATACAAACAAGTGCTTGAAGTTTTTCAGGTATCTTGCATCAGTATAAAGTAACAAAATCCATTAAACATTCAAAAATTGGGGAGATATTACTACAGAGTACTTATATATACTTATATGCAATTATATTCAATATTTTTAACTAATTAAAATGTTAAAATCCCGATCATAGGATATTTACTTATTCATTTACATCGGTGTACAGTTATGGCCATTGAAAAGACTAAGCATGTAATTGATATATCACTATCACTGTTTATGTACAAACATTACTGTTCAAAAATTTGGGGTCAGTAAGATTTTTTAAAAAAATTTTTGTAAAGAAATTAATACTTTTATTAAGCAAGGATGCATTAAATTGATCAAAAGTGAGAGTAAAGACATTAATAATGTTACAAAAAAAAATTTTGTTCAAATAAATGCTGTTATTTTAAACTTTGTATTCATTAAAGGTTTTGGGGGAGATATACAGTGCCCTCCACTAATATTGGCACCCTTGATAAATATGAGCAAAGGCGGCTGTGAAAATAAATCTGCATTGTTTATCCTTTTGATCTTTCACTCAAAAAATTCACAAAATTCTAACCTATCATTGAAGTAAAGCAATTGAAAGTGGGGAGAAAATCTCAGGATGAAATAAATGTTTTGCTCCACTGAATGTTGGCCACAATTATTGGCACCCCTAGAAATTCTTATGAGTAAAATATCTCTGAAGTAGCCTATATTCCCATTCATACATTTTTTAGCACACCAGGGTGACTAGGAGCATGAAATTGTTCAGCCATGACTTCCTGTTTCACAGGATCATAAATATGAGGAACACAAAGGCCAAATTCCCTTAATCATCCATCACAATGAGAAAAACCTAAGAATATATTTCTGATGTGCAGCAAAAGATAATTGAGCTTCACAAATTAGTGAAGTGGCTTTAAGAAAAGAGCTAGATCAGTGAAAATTCCCATTTCCACCATCAGGGCAATAATTAAGAATTTCCAATCAACAGAAAATGTTACGAAACTGCCTGGAAGAGGACGTGTGTCTATATCGTCCTAATGCACGGTGAGGAGGAGAGTTTGAGTGGCTAAAGACTCTCCAAGGACCACAGCTGGAGAATTGCAGAAAATAGTTGAGTCTCGGGGTCAGAAAACCTTTAAAAAAAATTGTCAAACAGCCCCTACATCACCACATGTTGTTTGGGAGGGTTTCAAGAAAAATTCTCCTAGCTCATCCAAAAACAAACTCCAGCATATTCAGTTATCAGACACGACTGGAACTTCAAATGGGACTGGCTTCTATGGTCAGATGAAACTAAGAAATGAGCTTTTTAGCAGCAAACACTCAAGATGGGTTTGGTGAACACAGGGATAAAAAAAGTACCCTGTGTGTACAATGAAATATACCGCTGTATTTTTGATGTTGGGGGCCTATATTTCTGGTCCCGGAGGTCCCGGACATCTTGTTTAGACACATGGCATCATGGATTCTATCAAATACCAACAGATAAAAAATCACAATCTGACTTCCTCTGTTAGAAATCTTATAATGGGCCGTGGTTGATCTTCCATCAGGACAATAATCTGAAACAAACCTCAAAATCAACACAAAAATGGGTCACTGAGCACAAAATGAAGCTTCTGCCATGGCCATTTCAGTCCTCTGACCTGAACCCTGTAGAAAATGAGTGAAGTGAAGTGAAGAGAAGAAGCTGTGAATCTGAAGGATCTGTAGTGATTCTGGATGAAGGAATGGTCTCTGATCTCTTATCAGGTGTTCTCCAAACTCTTCAGGCATTATAGGAGAAAACTGTTATCTTGGGAAAAGGACGTTGCAATAATTTGGTGCCAATAATTGTGACCAGCGTGAACTAGAGAAAGCATTTATGTCACAATGAGATTTTCCCCCCACTTTCAATTGATTTACTTCAATGATAGGTTAGAATTTTGTGAATTTTTTGAATGAAAGATCAAAAGGATAAACAATGCAGATTTATTTTCACAGCCACCTTTGCTCGTATTTACCAAGGGTGCCAATATTAGTGGAGGGCACTGTATGTATAATTTTTTAAAAAAGTATATATTTTATATATATTTTTTATATATATATTACAGTTTCCACAAAAAATATTAAGCACTATTTTCAACACTGCACACTCACAAGTTTCTTAAGAAGTAAATAATCATTTTAGAATGATTTCTGAAGGATCATGTGACACTGAAGACTGGAGGAATGATGCTGAAATTTCAGCTTTGCCATAACAGGAATAAATTACATTGTTAAAAATATTAAAATAGAAAACAGTTATTTTAAATTGTAATAATATTTCACAATGTTACATATTTTACTGATATTTTTGATCAAATAAATGCCGCTTTTGGTGAGAATAAGAGACTTCTTTCAAAAACATTAAAAGATCTTACCGACCCTAAACTGTAAGCAGTAGTGTAAATGAATGATCTCTCGTGTATTTTCAGAGATGGCAGGTCCTGGTAGAAGACCCAGCCCGGCCCAGCTGGAGTTACGGATGGTCCAGAGTAAAGCTGACATAGAGGATCCAGCCATAGTCATGGAGGCCACTGTTCTATAGAGCCGCCACACGCCACATCTCATCCACACATCTCACCCTCCGCTCACAACTGCACAATGTATAGATGTTGTACATTTTGATATGTAATGTGACATTGCCTTAGAATCTCAGCCAGAGCACAACAGTTCCATTTCCAGAGATTCAGCAGGGTACAGCCAAACAAGCGAGAGGGAGAGAGCCATCGCGCTCCGAGAGAGTGTAACGCAGAGAAAAGAGACGGGAAGAGAGATGATCAGCCTCTCTCATTCACACTATTCTGTGCATCTTCACCATCTCTGTCTCTCTCTCTCTTTCTCTCGAAGCTCCTCAAGAACTCCGGTTCGTCCTGCACATAAAGCCCAGTCACTGACATTTCCAGACCAGGTCAGTTATGTAACTAAACTGCCATTGATCTAGTGAGGACCAAAATTTAAAAAAATGACATTAATATATAGGTGTGACGCTTTCTACGCTCTATAATTTTGGGTCAGAGCAGTTCAGCAACAAACACAGAAAACAAAACCTAGATGGCTGAGTCTCACAAAAACTGTCAAGAAATGCCTGAGTTATTTCAGCCCAGATTCAAAAGATCAAAATAAGATTTTTATTGCATAAAGGAAAAAGAAGGATATTATTAGGACCATTAAGGTTTTGTGCATTATGCTATTTTTTTTTTTTAATTTTTTTTATTGTATTCTTTTCTCCAGTTCTCTGTTGCTCACTGCAATGTTAAAAATGATCATCCTTATATCTTATTTTTTAATTAGATATACTTTAGTATATTTGAGTAATTTTAATTATATATTAGTGCAGTCAAATTGATTAATCGCGATTAATTGCATCCAAAATAAAAGTTTGTGTGTAAATTTGTGTATATATAAGTACACAAACATACATGTATATATTTAAGAAATATTTACACGTGTGTGTATCTATATATATTCATTTATATATGATTTACATTATAAATATGAATATACTGTATATACACATAAATATACACATTACACACACACACACACACATTATGTAAACACAAACTTTTATTTTGGATGTGATTAATTGTGATAAATCGATTTGACTGGCCTATTATATATGTATATTGTTTTATATTCATTATTATTATTTTCTATATAGATTTTTTTAAATCATTCTCGCCAGACAGAATGAGTTTAATTACTGTATTATATTTAATAAGATTTTTTTTTTTTTTTTTTTTTAATAAAATGTGATTATTTGTCACAATGCAAACAAGGTTGGTCCTAAACATAATTTTCTTTATGCAAAATATATTAATATTTTGATTTGGGAGTTTAGTATGGCTTTGACTTTGCTTTGTGAGATTTACCCAGAAAGCTTTGCTCTCTGCGGTTCTTGATAAGATGCCTGTATCTGGAAAAGATATGTTGTAGCCAACCTCAAAAGTTGTTAAATGTGTATTACAGACCCAAAGCACTACTTTGTGTGAGAGTCCAACTTGTGTCTAAAATGTGTATTTTACGGTTTATTTTTTGTGACTATATTCTTCCAAAAAGGGAGATTTTATTGAAGAGATGCGCTGCTGTATTTTGTGACTTGTTGATGTTTTTGGTGAGATATACTGTAATCATTTTTGGCCTTGCTCACGTGTATATGATTTAATTCTCGTTCCATTGATTTCATTTTACATCGGGCATTTATAAATGCGGAAGTTCGAGCATTTCACTTCATGTTTGTTTGTCAATGTAACTAACATTATCATCTCATTTGCTTTGAACTGATTGTATTTGCATTGATAATCTACTTGTTTGTACAAGCAGAAGAAACTTTAAAAGTAGTTTTAACTTTTTATTTGATAGTATTTTCATATCTTAAAAGGAAAAGACTTGTATGAAGTCTGAAGTACTGGGGGAACTTCTTAAAATGCCTTGATTAACAGTAGTTGTGTATGTGTGCTAGTCTGGGGACCTGCGCCTGCTTCTCTCTCACTGTGTCAGAGAACACGGTGCCTTCTGGTTACAATGCTGTGAAAGATAATAAAAGGCAGATGAGTTATATATTTCACCAGACTTGTTCTCCTTTGTTCAGTTCATAAGGAGACTGATTCAGGCAACATCTTCCTTTGTGTCGTATGTCAGTTTATATCTCTGTTTGATCCATTCTCCATGACACTCTGCAGTTATATGTGGGTTTCTCAAGTATTATTTTTGACTTCTGTTTTACACCTAACTAATGCTCTTCCAAAACTAGTCACATTTCTTTTAGCCATCGTTTCATCCTCTGATCATTTCCGAGTTGCATTTGTATATTAAACACTCAAAATTCCTTCTGAGTGAATCTCACGAAAACACTCATATCACATTTAACTCCAAAATCAAAAAAAAAAAAAAGGAGAGGGAACATGAAAGACAGAAATACAGAAAAATTGCTTGAAGAAACAAAGCATATTTTAGGACCAGTATCTTTTTTTTTTTCAGATTTGTTGCATTGAAAAAAAAGAAAAACAATGTTATTTTTATCCAATTGTTTAATTATTTTTATCCAACTACATACAGTTTGTTGTAATACAATAATTGTTTATATTTAAATTAGCATTTATTGGTTCAGCAAAAAAGCACAATAAAACCAAGCATGATGTGTAAGTATTTTATAAGTGTAATGACTATAATTATTAATAATAATTTAAAGAATATATTTTTTGCCTTACTGTAATATTTAATTTAACTGTCATGAAAATATTTTTCATTATTTAAAAAAATAGCTAACTTTAGACAGCATCAAATTTAAAAAATCCAGTTATTTTTCATGTTAGCTGTGACTTTCAAAGCTCTTTTTTAAATTAAAGTCGTAATTGTAAAAATCTGCCATTTTTTAAGAATTAAAATTTCATATTTATTTCTTTTTATTTTGGGGTAAAATATGATTGAGGCATGTTCTTTCATGAGATTCATCACTCATCCCAACCGCTAGCTTTTCATCTTATTTTCCTTAGAAAAAAAGAAAAGAAAAAAAGACGGCCATGTGCAGGACTAATCAGGGGTCAGCATTGCTCTGAGGGGCATGTGCTTCAGCTTTTCATTAGTTACAGAGCTGTTATCTAACTTCTTATGTGTACTTGTACATTGTGTATGTGTATGTGTGAATGACTAATGGATGGTTCTACTGTGAGTGTGCCAGTATTTGTGTGACGGGATAAATGGGGGAGGGAAGTAAAATAAGAAAAGCCAAGTCTAGCCTTTATGAATAAAGACAGTGAGCTGGTATACAGATGATCATGACATTACTGTCTCCGAATGAACTGTACAGGTACCATTTGCTAATGTGGCACTTGCTGAAGTACCACTAAACAGGTTTAGTTTAGTGCAAAATGGCCACTTCTTGGAGATGCCTTGGTGAACAGTAAATCTTATTGCCAGCAGCAAACTGTGCATGTTAACTATATTTAAAGCAACAGTATGTAAGATTTTTCCTTGGAAGTATCTGTTTCAAAATAGGCCAATTTGGATTGTAAACTGACTTTTACTAAGGCGAATGGCTTTTGTTTCTTTTCCACGCTCCCTCTCAAATGTCCGTTCTGGGAGTATGTGAATTTGGTGAGCGGGTACGAATTCCCGCGAAACGGGCGGATTGCTTTAAGGCAGCAACAAATGCACGTGTACTGTGATATATTTACGACAGTGAATTCCACTAACTTAACTGTAGGGGGCTCCAAAGTTTCAAAATACACAAAACTTCATACAGTTGCTTTAAATATATCAACAATATGCTAACAATGAAAGCACACTTGTGTTTACTGTTAATTAAACAACAAGTGTGTCCCGATATAAGAAACCCTGTCAGAAAAAAGTAAAGGAAGATGCATCTCACTCTGTTAGTGGGCAGCCAAATATTCCTTATCGCAGTGATGTCTAGTGCATTTCCTGAGGGAAGTGTGGTCAAGAACTTTTGGGATGAACTACATTTTACTTTGTTCTGTATACATAATGTTTGTAAATTGTATATCGGTCTGTGGAAATTATGTGCTGTCTATTGTAAGACTGTGGATCAAAGATGACCAAATGACGCTGAGCTCCTTCTAGTGGACGGAGCTTCTGTTGTCTGAGAAAAACTATTCCATTACCATTATTTAGGCCATAAACAAAGCGATCTTTAGTATACTAGGTCCCTTAATGCCGTTCTTTTTTTTTAATCTGATGTCCTGTCTCCATATGATACGGTTTAATCGCTTGGACCTATTTGTCATCAATGTATATGTCGTCATCTGTAGTTCACAGAGTTTTGTTTAATTAGCTGCCTTCCATTACAAGGCACTGAATGCCTTACAACATGTATAAAAGCATTTCAGGCCTACTAGTGCTCAAAAAATCCAGCTATTCTTCACATTAGTTGTGACTTCCATAACTCTGACTCTTGAAGTAAGTGTAGGTTTTATTATTTCATTTTTGTTACATTTTATTTTCACATAGTAGACTGAGGTGCGAGACAGGATAGTTTCCGAGGATGAAACATCTTTAGAAAATGATGCAATCTGACAGAAATGAGTCATTGTGTCTTGGTCTCTCAGTGTGAATCGTTATTTCATCTGTAAAATGAGTGTTTAAAACCACTGTGCTTGCTGTAATGTACTCTTGTCCACAACAGTACTGTTTAATAGAAGATTCTACGGCAAGAGTACATGAGAATACACTTGAAAATGTGTCCTTCTCACAGAATGCCAAATATGAATTTCAATGACATCATAATGGGCAGGATGATATGTTGCCAAGGCAACAATCGGAGGCATCATTCTACTTCTCTGTAAATATGTCTCTCTTAACAGTTCTAATAGTGACATGTCAGTGCTTCACGATTCATTTTGATTCCCTCTCTGTTGACATGGTTGGTATCAGAAATAGTTTTTGTTTTTTGTTCTTTCTTTGGTTTTCCGTTCTGAATGGGGTCAGAAAAGACAATAAAAAAATAAATGTTTGGTAAAGTTTTTAGTGCTTTGTTTTCATATTCTGAATATTTTATAATATGTAACAAAGATTGTAGTGTACAAATCCACATTTATAATGTATGTATGTTATAATGCAATAAAGAAAAACAAAGTATTATATTAAATGTCGTATGTATGTTTCTTAGGGTGTTAAGAAAAACAAATGCTTTTTACTATTTCTGTGTCAGGTTAAGGCTGCTCGCTCAAAATTCTGTGAAAAGACAATGCAGCAAAAAAGCCATACTAAAATATTGCAGCTCTGATACTACTTTGGTAGTGCAGCTTCAAACTTTAAAGGTGTCTTTGCATAGTCAAGTTAAGGCTGCTCTGTGCTAGCTCAAAATTCGTTGTAAACACATAATGAAGCTTAAAAGCCAGAAATTATGCCTGCTCTGATCCACCTCAGCCTCTAGTATAGATGTAATTGCTGTGTAAATGCATTTATGCCACCTCTGAGCAGCATTACACAGTCTATGTAAAGACACCTAAATACCACTTCAGAAGCGCTTCAGAGCCACCACTGCAATGTAAATTTGGCATTTAAATTAAATGAAGCAGCATCAGTGCAGCCTCAGACTTTGTTTTGGTCATAACAGTGTATATATTTCATTAATTTTAAAGTGCATATATTCACAATTTGAGTATTAAAAACGAGTAATTTTACAGCTCTCATGCTGCTTTTGGTTCTGTCAAAATGAAATGCAGCATTAATGCAGCCTTAAAGGTGCAGTAAGTGATTTCGCTGTTGAATGTGGATTGGACTGAGCACCAAAACACACTTTTAGCCAATCACCAGTAAGGGGCGTGTCTACACATGATGGAGGAGTTACCATTGCATAGCCTATTAGTTCATTTGGGGGTGGAGCTATCAAGATAGGGGTAATTTTAGGTAGGGAGTGTTTGTTGTGGTGATTTCAGATATCAATATGGTTTCTCAGAAACTGCTTACTGCACCTTTAAACTTTGTCTTTGTCATGACAGTGTACATATTTAATTAATCCATGTCAAGATTCACAATTTCACATTAGCTATTGATATTTTTTATAATATGATCTCTGTGCAAATGCATATGCAGCCTCTGTGCAGTAAATCTAACCTACCTTTTGTCCAAGGTATAATGCAACTTCTGCACCGTCTTTGAGGTACACTTAATTGTAAAGAAGACTAGCTGAAAGTCTAAAACACTTACAAATGTGTTTAATTCTCCAGATTGACTTTATTGATGAGGTCAGCGTCTTACAGCAGCCTGAGAGAGGTGGAACTACTAACCGCCATTGTTTCCAGTCGATGAGGGGAGCTAATCGGACAGGAAGTCCCACGATTAGATGCAATGTGTGTGTGTGTGTGTATTGTGCGTGGATGGATAACGACACATCTGAGCAGCAGCCCAGAAGCTTAGATACCAGTTTCCGACAGCATTATCATATTGCATCGCATTAAGCGGAAAAGCACGAATCCTCCACGCAGATCCACTGATGACATTTAAGCAGGTAACGTACCGCCGCGCGCTCTAGATGATGACTGTACTCCTAACCCGATTAATGATGCTGTTATTAACGTTGACAGGCGGTTACATGCGTGCATTGCATAACCCTGTGTTTTCTCCGTGTATTTTATTATTTTGCATTTGTATTGAATGTATTTTTGGTGTTGTGCACGCGCTCGAGGTTTTCCCTGTAACGTTACTGCAGTGGCCGGTTTATGGGCACAGCGTGTTTAGTGCACTTCACAAAGCTCACTGCTTAGTAACCAACGCAAGGCGGTTTGACAGCGCACGGAGCACCCGTTTAAGATAGGCATTTCCTCCATTTGCATGAGCTGATATTTATCGTGCTCATTCAGCAGTCGTTTGCATACGAATGGCTTTAGGATCGCTGAGGATGAGCGGTGTTTATGACTCGGTTGCCGACCTGCGTGCTCGTCATTGTCGTGCGATTATCGGGGTTACTAGAGTTCAGATGCAGCGCTGGGCTGGTGCCTGCAGTTTAGGTGATGAGTGGGTTTTTCTTATGCACTGTAATTGACAGTCATGTTTTCATATAATTCTAGCACGTATGTCTAACTGCATTTGGGTCTTTAATATGTTAAATTGTTCCTGTTATTAGTGATTATTTACATTTCTGACATTTTTTTTTTAATTATTTTAATTCAGAACCGGTTGCATCAACAATACCTGGAATTCTGCGACGTTCAGTTGTTATATGGTTCCCAAGCTTGAATTACGGTACTGATTATTATACTAAAATACTCTTCCAAGTTCAGCCACTGTCATAGCATACAGCCTTTATTATTTTTGCCATAGGCTACTCCAAGAATAGTAAGAGTAGTATGCTATTCCATCCATATTCAGCTCGTGTTTCCTGCACTATTCGAATTTACAGCAAAACCAGAGTTATCTCTTTTCTATCTAATTTCTTTTTAGTCGATTCAAAACAAAGAGCGCCACCAGTGTAATCTGATTCGTTCCAAACAAATAAAGGTGCGGCCACTTTTCTGCAAAATTTCGTAGGCAAAAAAGTCTCCATTGTTTATTGCCAATTGCGTAGCGATGCATGGAGCAGTTCATACTTTGAAACCAGAAGTTGGTCCACATGGCAAATTTGTTTGACCAACTTGAATGTGTTGCGTGGATTCCTATTGAAGTGACTGGATTTCACCAATGAAAAATCACTGAACAATGGTTAATGTGATTGTACTTTGAGTCTTATGCCGCCCATACTACACAACTTTAAAAGTCGTTGGGTATCTGTTCTTTTCACACTTCAAAGTTTTTCTTTGACAGTTCAAACATAGCTGTTGTAACTCACAAGAATGAGCGCTGATTTACTTCCGATTTCAGGCTTTTGTCAGTGATCTTCATTAACTGTTAGTGAACAGGAAATCAGGGGAATAATCATGTAGGGTGTGGGCAGCATTATGAACCGGCTTGGTTTTAGTGTATCAAAAGCACATATGAATTCACTGAATTGCAAGTCAGGACATTCATTAGGTCTGATTCAAACTCACTTCATGAATTTGTATCTACATTAATGAATGAATAAAATTGTACCTCTTTTTTATATTTTAATTTCCCTATTGTCAGGGCCAGTGAATTAATGGGTTGCAAAAGCTAAATTTTGGTAATGGAACTATGTTTCGCTGCTTTGAACTTTGTTTTACTAAGTGCAATTCATTTATACTTTGGTCTTAATCCAAACCTGTCATTCTTTGCCAGCCATATGGCAGATGCACAATATTTTGTAATCCTCTTTCATTAGAGCAATAATGAATTGGCTCAGAATAAAAGATGTTATTGAATCAGTTATGCATTGATGCTCATTTTGACCAGGTTCAATTAGAAATATATGTAAACAAGGTTGTTTATAATAAATTTATAGTTGTTTTTAAATTTTAGTACTTTTTGTTGTGCCAGAACAATGTATATTTGCATGCAATGGGGAGGATTTTTAAATCAGATATATATTCTTTATTTGTTTATGTCACAGTATATCCATGACACTGCTCTGTTAGTGCGTTAGATGCAACCGGTCTAACCTTACCTTTAATCTGATAGCACCTTAATTAAACCTAACTCTATTACTTTGTACCTGAGGTAGATAACAGCAACCCCATCTTGATTGGGGGCATGTAGTCACGTTGTTGGGTAACTTCGTTTTTCGCGATTAGAATGTGGGTCAGAGGTTTTTAGTTGTGACGCCTTGACGTTATCCTCTTAACAACTCCCTGCTTCCTTTGGACAGCAAACAGAGCATTTATCTTCTGTTTTGTAAAAATGGCTTGACTGACATACGCCATAATGACTTTGATTTTGTTTGTTTCAGCCACAGGAGGTTGTTTTTGTTTTGATGGCCGCTCGTCTGTTTCAGGCTATTCAGTTCTGGGTGGTTTGAGATATGAGGGGAAGTAGTGTCTAAATGCCATTTTTACTTCATTTTTAATATTATTTGCAATATTATGTCTATATCAGGAAAAGTAACAGACTTGGAAATCTCCTCACCACAGCAACCCAATTGAACAGATCTGGGGTTTCATCCAAATGTTGTTGAAATGCTGCTGCATTGACCACAATGTTGGAAAGACAAGAGCTGAGGTTGTTAAAGTGCTGTGAGTTGAGGCCGGTAGGGAGGAAAACCAGTAATGTTGTGCAGTACAGTAAAAATTGGATTGTACAGTACTATACAGTTGAGTCCAAACCCAAGTTTTGTGTCTGCACTGTTCTTCTAGTAACTGTGAGCAAGAGATGTCATATCTATTTCTCGAGATCGGTGATTTGTGTGAGTGTCCTGGTTCTTCAGTGTCACTCAAAACTTGTATGAATAAAAGAGTATACGTGGATGCCCAAATTGGCCACTGTTGTAATTTCATCATA
Organism: Tor tambroides; assembly: GCA_021397915.2. Classification (NCBI taxonomy): domain Eukaryota; kingdom Metazoa; phylum Chordata; class Actinopteri; order Cypriniformes; family Cyprinidae; genus Tor; species Tor tambroides. The sequence continues at coordinate 5,563 of JAFVLL020039344.1, read as the reverse complement.
TTAATTTATTGGTAAAGCCTTTGTAATTAAAATCAACAAACACAACTGAATGAATTCTGTTGGTTATCCCCGATAAATAGAGCATAAAATTATTTTTTTGCATTTCATTTTCTTAGTAGAATGGTTTTTAGCCATTTAAAGTATAAAGACGGCTTCAAGACTATCGAATGTATGCTTTTGTAGAAGGTGCAAGTCCATCCATGTGATTTTTAACTTTTTTTTTAATTTATCTAGTTTATCACTACTGACTATTGTTGTTCACAGTGCATTATGGGATTTGTAATTTATTAATTAATATTCAGATGTTAAGTGCACTGGGGTTTTTTTCCCACTTTTTAAGGCAATCAGTGGATGACTTCCCAAAGAATGCAGACACTATAGTTTGGTGGTGGGATGGAAACTTATCTAGAAATTAAATATGTCACCTTCTAGCATGGCTTTGGAATTCATTGAAAGCCCTTTTTGCAGCATTCATTTCAGTTCAGTAGTTAGGCACTGTAGCTAGCAAATTGGTTGCCAAAGTGAGCATATACATGGTCAGGTAACAGGTTTGTTTGCCTGTTTATAAATGCCAATGTGTGGGTGCTATTTGGTATGTGTTTTTGTACTTGTACAAGGTTTATGTGTGAGACCCCTGGTGTACTAGGACTGAAAACACACTGTGCGCTGGCCCACTGAGAATTATTGACCACTGAGTCCCTTGTAATAATGATGAAGTTCAGTCTGGCAAAGCTAGAAACTTAACCAGAGCACAAGCCCTGTCTGCTGTTAATGTTCATCCTTTGTATGAATTTTTGATGAGTCTTGAAGTCTGTAGAATTTGCTGAGACACGGTAGCAAAGATAAATTTTGTAATGATAATGTCTTAGTTTGTTTAAATGGTTGTAGAAGTGTTTGTTTGTTTGTATGTGTAAGATACTGATTAGATTATAGATTTAGACATCTTGACCTCAGCTGCAGTCCAGTAAGCTGCTTTGGTCTCATATGGCTCATAATATATAGGTTTTATGCTACATACTTTATCGGGAGAAGGCTTTACAAGGTGTTGAAGAAGGCACTATAGCACAACTGTACACAGGACATTGCACATTCAAGAATACATGGACTCTCTGCAAGGGTTTTCCCATTGATACAGTACAGCAACAAAAGATCAACTCACATCACACAAACGTATGACAAACCATAATTACCCCTAGTTTCACATTGATTCATTGCTGACCCAAAAAAAGTCAAGACCTTCATTTATCTTCCTTACTTTTTAGCATTTAATATAAGATGCAAGTTAGTATGGCTCTTTTGCTCCTTTCTGTCCTCATATTTCCCAGGTGGTCATCACATCAGAAAGGTGATTAGCCTATTCTTTGTCCTCTTTTCCCCAAGTATGGATTCCCCAAGCACCGAGGTATTTACCGAGACCAAGTCAGGGTCTTTCTTTTGAGAAACTGCCATCATTGCACATAATTTCCTGGAAGCAGTTATGCTGACCTTTCTGAAATTGGAAGAATTGAGAAATCTGAGTTTAATGCAGGTATACAGGGCTCACCGGCATAGTATAATCAAAGATAGACACTGAGATAAAAGAAGACAGAAGAAATAATGAGAAGAAGTGAGCAACAGAAGCAGAACGAATAAAAAAGGAAGCGCTGTTGTGTGACGTGTAGGCCTGTGGCACATTGTGTTCTCCGTTTATGCCAGTAATGCAGTTGTGCATTCATGTCTTTGGGCCACAACCTGCCTGATCTTCTCTGTCACCACCTCATCCAAACTGGACTTAGGGCCTTGTCGACCTTGGATGCCAAGAACAATTTCAGAGATCTACAGCAAGGCCATGTAGAAGCTTGTCCAGCAAGCTACAGCACCCACAAGACTCCAGAATCACTACCGAAACATATCATGCCTCCTTGTACAAGATCTTTTAAATGCCAGAGAGTGGGCTTGACCCTAGATGCTCCTCCTGGTGGCTAAAGGAAGTCACCACTGTCCTGTCCCACTTAGCTCAATCGCTTGAAGGTGATGTAAATGCGATGTGACTTATCCAGGGTGCTGGTCCAGAGTGCTAATCATTGGTAATCTAATCCAGAGGAGATTAGAGAAGAGGAGGGAACACAGGATGCTGAGAACGGCTCTCTCTGGCTTAACGGAAGGTTGCCGCTACGTCCATGTTGTGCGGTAGGACTGCTGCATCTTGCTAAGGATTCGCTAACTCGAACTGTGCTTGGAATTTGGGATAGCAGTTGGTAACAGCATCCAGTTGGAGTTCAGCATTGGAAGACTGTCCTTTTTTACATCCACTGATGTGTGGTTTTGAGTGCCGCCACATTTATGGGATCTAGTTTGGTTTCTGCTTGCATCATCATAAAAGTGCTCTCCTTCCGTGGGATTAGCATTAGCATGTGGCTGTAGCCAAAGCGAGACCTGGCGCCTCGTTCAACTTTTTAAAAGGATTTCTTTGCCAAATATTTTCAGGAGCATTTTTTTTGCACTTTCATTTCATCAGTCTCCAAGCTTGTCAAGAACAGAACCACCTGTCCATTTTTGAACGAAACCAGAGGAGGCTAATTTCATAATTGTTCTGCTTTGAAGGCCCATCACCAGAAGCGGAGATGTTGAACCAGGGGGCTGTGATGATCTTCACAGGGATCTGTGGGGCGTTAGTGGTCATGGCAGTGGCCTACTACGCCTACTGGTGAGTCCGGCTAAAGTGCAGCAGTGGATTGATTAGGCCTCCTGCTGCTTATGTAAAGGTTATTGGATTCGACACAGGCAAAGGGCAAATGAGAGACTCCTTGACTAAGACTTTAATTTGTTCATTTGTAGTTTTTTGCATGCCTGTCATGTTTGTGGGTGTTTAGGGCACTATGGTGACCACCTGTTGCACAGTTGTCTCTATAACAACTGAAAGGTCATGCAGTGTCTGTGTCTGTATATTCTTCGCTTAAAAGCTTCACAGAGAGTCAAACAAGCTGATACCAAATTGTTAGCTGAAGTCTATCTGAAAATTGATCTGCTGTGGAAGTGTTGCCATCTGAAGCACAACTTAACATCCTCCTTTGTGTATTTTTTGAGGTATTGTTACATGGCGGTTTCTCAGTTTCTTTTGCATCTTGTAAGTTTGAAGCTGTTTTAACTTTTTTAGAGGTACATTTGTCCATCTTGGAAAAAGATGGCCCCAGGCTGTCTGATGATGCAAGCCAAACAGCTGTTAACTCCTAAGCTGGTTGATCCCTCCATCTCTAATCCCCCCACCCTATCGGTGTAGTTGTCATGCTACTAAAAAGCGAATGAGGAACAGAGTCCAACAGATATAAACGTACATGTATCTAGGGTGCTTTTGGCATATTGCATTAATCATCTTAAGTGATACACCTTTTCTGAGCCTTGTGACACCATTTGATACCTCTGTATGAGAAACTGGACATTAACATACTTTCAAACATAATGCTCAAAAATGAATAAGATATAGCGGCCAACTAGATATAGTGCAGCATCGCTTGAAATCAAGGATTCAAAATTTGTCAGTCATGCAGACTGTGATGCACACTTGTTTTTATGCAGGCTACAAATGAACAAGATCTCACAGCTGAATTTGACAAAGTTTGCGAGACTTATTGAAATATTGATTAGCCTAAGTATTCAGAGACTTGAATAATGTAAATGTAAATTTGCTGATTGCTGATGGTAGATGAAAAATTAGTGAAGCATTTACCTTTCTGTTACTAAATATAGACTCATATTTTTTGTACACTCTAGGGATGTAACTTCACTCAACTCACGATGGAGTAGGGGTGGGTAAAATTTTACAATGTCACAGAACGAGTAATTTTATTTATATCGGTAACGATATATATCACAATATAGTTATTTTTGCTTTAAATATGGTCTTTATGATATCAAAATTTCTGATACTATAGAAATTTCGTAATTCTTGTCACCAGTGTCAATATCACAAACTAATACTTGCCTAAATTATTAAAAAAAACAACAACTCAATCTCACTGAAGACAAGTAAACAATTAGCGATTTAAATAAGAATAAGGAGCTAGTTACAAGCAATAGGACAAAAAACTACAGTAGAACAAATAAGAAATGCTATATACATTGCATACAGTGTTTTTATACAATTGATTACATTCTCCACTGTGTAAATTAAATATATATTTCTTCTTAAAGTCACAAATGTGATTTAGTCAAGAGCAGTGAGAGATTTTCTTTCTTTTGTTTAATTAACTTTTGTGAAGACAGCAGGAATATTAGACTGCTGTAACTTTAAGAGCTGCCCAGATATAATATACAGTTACACGTTTTATTTCTCAGCTGTTTGCTTTCACTTAAGACCTAAGTTACTGTGTTAATGAGGATACTTGCAAATACCAGCATTTTGACATACAAGTGTGTGTATTTAACCGTTCAAGGCCTATCAAGCAGCAAAAATAACTCAGTTCAGTACTCCTGCGCTCTATGAGCACCGTCTTCAAGTGCGTGACAGCGCTCAGAAACCGTCTCTCAGATAGCGAAATGAGTTCTCTTTCGCTGCTGATTGTGTTTCAGTGGCTTAAAATCATTTGGTTTTAGTTAAAATCACTCGGTTAGGACGATTCCAAGGGCCTGGAGAGGGGCCAGGGACGCGGGTTGGCCAGATTCAATGATGTTCAGGGGGCTTGGAAACCATAGCGGCGCCCCTGAGTATAGTTTCACAAAACTAATCTACACAAAACAAAAACAGCAGATGAACACAAATTCACTCTCTGACAGTAGGTAGCGCTTACTGAACAGCAGCAATATAGCGTTTCCTTGGTTGACGCTTTAAACAAAGCAGCACTGCAGTTATGAACACTACTTTAATATGCATTATACAGAGGCAAGGTGAAAAGAATATACCATCTAAACTCTTCTAAAAACAGTCAGTTTCCCTCAAAGATACATTCATATAAGCTCCTACCCCCAATTGTATCACGATTCGTTTAACAACACAACCGATTCGAATCATCACATTTTCACCAGTTTTCAACCGGCTCGGGGTGCATCGTTACATCCCTAGTACACTGTTTACTTTCCCTGTTTATCAGTTCTGTATAATAATTTATTTAAACAGAGGCAATAAACTAATAAAGGCAGAGAATGGGAGTTTTGTGTGCTCGGGCGCTGACATTCTCAGTGCTGTCACATTAAAAGTCCCACTCCCACAAACACATCGGCCAAACAGGAAAACTTAGCTGCAGAAGCCAAACATTTAAAAAGAACTGAAATATCAACATAGGCTATACATTGGTGGACCATTAGGTGTCTGTAGTGCATATGATTTGGTGGAGAAAGCGAAATGTGGGAAGTGTATCTTAGTGTATAAGTCTGCTTTTGCTCATATTTCTTATTGGCTGAGAAAATACTCTGCTCCAACAAGTTGATCAGGTGATCCCTCAGAATGTGCAGACACACTCCCCCTCAGTGCAACACACCAACTGCCATAGGGGGTTTTGGCATTCAGAGCACTCTGCCATTCCCTTGATCTCTCTCTCACACACACACACACACACACACACACACACTTGTTTCGCTATCCTTGTGG
>JAFVLL020039343.1:0-10528 GCA_021397915.2 Tor tambroides | reverse complement strand
GATTTGTGCTGTTCAGACTGTCATAAGAAAATCAGATATGGGTCACATTTGGGGAAAAAAATCGGATTTGGGCCACTTCAGTCTGCAGTGTGAACTAAGCCTGAGTGTGTCAGATAATGGAGACATACAAAATGTGCAGAGCAGGGGTCCCCAGAACCAGGATTATGAACCACTGCAATACAATACATTCAACTTGTATTTTGCCATGATGACCAAACTGGCTGACTGTACATTATTCCTGCCTTATTCATTCAGCGCTTAATTACAGAGTCATACATTTCAGTGAACACACACACACACACACACACACACACACAAAGAAAGAGAATATATTTGCCCAAACTACAAACTGTAGTGTGTCACTGTTCTCTACAGGCTGAGTCGTTGTGGCTTCATCACAGATGAAGGTTTTGCTGCTCTGGCTTCAGCTCTGAGATCAGATCCCTCACACCTGAGAGAACTGGATCTGTCATGGAATAAACTAGGAGACTCAGGACTGATGCAGCTCTCTGATGGACTGAAGATTCCTCACTGCAAACTGGAGAAACTGAGGTGAGATTTTGTTTGTTATGAGCTACTGTAAATTACACAGTAATACATGCTTTAATCCAGTAATACAATACATACATTTTTACTTACAAGATCATTAACAAGACTGTATTTGTTTTCTGAGTAATCCTCACTGTAATATGGAGATACTGAGGTGAGATTACATATGAAATAGCCTTTTTAGGCTATCGTTCACATTTTCGGAATTGTAGTCAATCTCGGTAAGTATTAAATTGGAATAGAAAGGAGGCAAATTTAATCAGTAACATTTAATACATTACATGACATTAATCTGTTGATTCAAATGGTTGTACAGCTGCTCCAAAGTAAGAGAGATTAAGTGTTTGTGAATACTTGAGTTTGCTGTTGTAGGCTGCAAGGACCTTTGAAATAACTGAAATAATTTGGTGAATTGATATGGAACTGTAATGTGTTCGACAGACATGGAACTACTTCATAGCTGTGCCTTAAATGCAGAATAATTGCACACCTTAGAATGTTTATCAGCCAATAAGAATCAAGTATTCAGCAGCCCTGTGATATAACAGGAAATAAACCTACAAAATGATACAAAACCTCATCAGGTTTTATTTTACAGTAATAAGCAAACTGGCTGATTATCAGTGATGGAGGTCACGAATTACAACTACTCACGTTACTGCAATTAAGTAGTTTTTTCGGGTACTTGTACTATTTTGAGTATATTTTTAAAGCTTTTACTTGTACTTAAGAACAAATTAAGCAAAATAATCTTTGTTACTTTTAAATCACAGTTCGTTACTGAGTACGCCTAATTTGAATTGATATTCAAACCTTTGACGGCATTTCAGTAGCCAATAAAGATATCCGATCGTAAACGGACCAATAAAAGCCCTGTGGGAAAAGCCACCGCTGCAGCAGGGTTGAAGAGCTGATCAGACAGTGAGGGAGCTCAGCCTAATTTATGGACTCAAAGTTTGGAGAAACAAACTATATGGTAGTGTTATCATAAATGTCTATATTTTGATACCGATACTGAAATATCTGATACGGTTCCATTAATCATTCTCCACAGTATCTATAGCCGATACAAGCTGTGTCTCGCTCTCTCTCCTCTCCGACAGCGAGTTTGACACGCATGTCCACACGGGATTGCACGTATTCTGCATAATTTTAATCATTCCCGCAAAAATGTGGCGAGCGCTTTATTGTAACATGAGAACACAGTCATGTAATCGCAGAAAACTGGATGCAAACTCTCAAATAGGCCTAACCTTTACAAATGAACTGCCTGTCCTCTCACTCCGATATTGCTTGTGCGCACTCAGACTGTGTGCAATCGCGATCTCTCCATGCTTTTAAAGTAGAAATTATTTCTCTTTGCTCCTGGATTCAACTTTACCAAAACTTATCATTCAGAATAGATCCACACCTGACGGATGAAAATGCTACTGGAAATTTTATTGACTGTAAGTGAAATGCACCAGAATGTCTTTCAATATCAAAGATGGAACTTTAATTTCTTTACAATGTAAGTTTATGCTAGAAATGTTTCAGAATGGGATATTTGTATGATTTGTATATAAATATCCTAGTTTAACTGCATCACTACATTGTACAGACATTACTGGTTAAAGCCATCTGATGTTCCATTTATCTAAATAAATAACATACGGCTCTTAAATCACTGCTTGTAAAAATTCAGTGTTGTCATATTTCGAATACCTCAACTGAATTGAGGTCATTTGTTTTAGAATTTTATTACTGACTGTGTACTTGTCGTTTTTAGTAAATTCAATTCAATTTGAAATCAAATTTGAAATCAAGCTTCTGTGCTGTAAGCTTTTGCAACAAAGTTACCCTGTTTTAAAGACAAATACACAGAATGAGCAAATGTTTAAGATTGAGATTTTTGTAATGTAACTGAGCAATGTCTATATGCATGTAAATAAAAGACTATATTAAATTCTGTTCATCATATAACGTGAACGTGTCTTTTTAGAAGATATGGATTAAACCACTCAAAGCTTGAAGTAATGCTTGCCTTGAAAAAATGGATGGACAAAACTATTTGAAATACTGGAATGGCGTTCTCGCTCTGATGATGTCACTTTGATGGCTTGGGGAGAATCAGCTTGTTAAGTCATGACGTAAGGACTGCTGTTTCCGGGTCCATGCCTCTACTCACTTCACTTGAGAATACTAATCTCAACAGCCATTTATGAGCACTATTTATTTAATATTATATATTTAAGCTAAGCATTTCAAAATTTACTGTGCACACTACAATCTCCGTGCTCACAGTGTCTCAGACACTAATATTTTAGCTGAATCACTGTCTGGCTGTCTGGGATTTCAGTATGGGGATAAAGGTTAGGGTTATAATTTTTAAGTATTACATGACATCGTGGGTGTATATTAGCACAGTTTGTTGTTTTCTTGGGGCATCTGGCAGAGCGTTAGGACCCAGAAACAAAGATATGAATTAATATTTTTTGGTAATTCATTAAATATCGCTGCTAAAACGTAACAAGTAACTAGTACTCTGAGTAGTTTTTGAGAAGAGTACTTTGTACTTTTACTTAAGTACTGTTTTGACACCAGTACTTTTACTTGTAATTGAGTATTATTTCAGCAATGTAACAGTACTTGTACTTAAGTACAAATTTTCAGTACTCTCTCCACCACTGCTGATTATACATTATGCCTTACTTATTCATTCATCACTGAATTACAGCATAAAACATCACAAAAAAATTGAAAGAGAGTACATTTTTGCCCAGCGCTACAAATTTCTGAAATATGTGACCCTGGACCACAAAACCAGTCTTAAGTGTCAATTTTCTGAAATTGAGATTTATACATCATCTGAAAGCTGAATAAATACGCTTTCCATTGATGTATGGTTTGTTATGATACAACAATATTTGGCTGTGATACAACTATTTGAAAATCTGGAATCTGAGGGTGCAAAAAATCAAAATATTGAGAAAATCGCCTTTAAAGCTGTCCAAATGAAGTTCTTAGCAATACTTAGCAATACATATTACTAATCAAAAATGAAGTTTTGATATATTTATGATAAGAAATTTACAAAATATCTTCATGGAACATGATCTTTACTTAATATCTTAATGATTTTTGGCATAAAAGAAAAATTGATAAATATATTTGTAGCTATTGCTACAAATATACTCCAGCGACTTAAGACTGGTTTTGTTGTCCAGGGTCACATATGGCACATATGTCCTACTGAGAGAGTGACGAGTGTGTCATTGTTCTCTACAGGTTGTGTTATTGTGGTGTCACAGATGAAGGTTGTGCTGCTCTGGCTTCAGCTCTGAGATCAAACCCCTCACACCTGAGAGAACTGGATCTGACTGGGAATTATCTAATAGACTCAGGAGTGAAGCTGCTTTCATCTTTACAGGATACTTCACATAATCTGAAAATCCTGTTGTAAGTAGCACAAATGTTAAATAATGTTTGTTTTGTATACAAATGTAAATACAAAAGGAACAAGTATTTAGATTAGTATATTTGAAATTAAAATATTTTGTGTCAGTACAATAAAAAAGATGGAATAATGTATTTACTAAAACATGCTTGAAAATAAAGGTAACCTTTTTTCCCTCCCAAGTTCAACCTCATCTTCAGGCAAGTGGAAATGGCCTTTGGTCTAGGATGCTTCTGGAGGCAAACACACACAGGAGCGAACCCGGGGAATTGATAGTTCGCAGGGGGCTTGATTAACAGGCAATCTGACCAATCAGAATGCGGATATTATGTGCCGCCGTTGCTATCCATCTTGTCCGACAGCTATGGCCGGTCTCCATAGAAATCCACGTTAAAACCAAGTGTGCCGCACAAGTCTTGAAAAGGGAAGCCAAAGCATCTCGATCGCCCCCAGGTGACTGGTCCCAGTATAGGTCATAAACCCTGCCTTCTCCATGTAATCTAATGTAATGAGACAAACTATATAATGAAATTTCACTTCAAATAATTTTTTTCCAAAGATGGTTTTTGTCATTTTATGTAGTTTTTATCACTCTGATGTAAGTTCAAGTGTTCTTTTTAAAATAAGTTTAGTTTTAGTTAGTTATGTGATGCTATAAAAAACCGGGAGTGTGACGTCATGATTGACAGCTTCTTTGAGTGAACTGAGGCGCCAGTGGGCTTTTACGGGATCTTCAGGAGGTGATTGGAATTTTATTTACCCTATTTTAACACAAGCCTCTGGTACGGCAATCAGCAGACAAAAATTGGAGCAAGGTCATGGGCATGTGCTTGCAATCGACTCTGCGGGAGTGTGGGCGGGAAGCAGCTCCACTTTGTTTACTACTACGCAGACTCGGGTCCCAAATCAGCGCAATATGTCCACGCTCCTATTGGGACATTGGCGGCTTCACTGTTCTTCAATGGAAGAGAGTGTAGCGTCTGGACCAATCAGACACAATTATTTGTTATATTTAACAAATAATCCATAATACACCTTAACCAACAAGCCAACTATGAGGGTCTATGGACCCTTTCCCCGAAATGCGACTTACACCTCAAAAAGGCAGAACAGGCGTCTCGTTACCATGGCAAGTAATGACAAATCATCTGATAACACTGGTTTTATTACTCAAAGGAATGTGTGCACAGCAACTCTCACTCCATTTCCCCATAGGAAGGACACATAATGCCCATAAAAATGGACTCTTCTCTAATTAATTCATAGACATATCTTTCTGTGAATAAACACACATATCCTCAGGTCATTGTATGTATTATTGGGTCATTCTTCAATTGGGGTGGCAAATGAGAGGCAGAATTTGTAAAAATGCTTGTTTGTTTTTTTCTAATAAATTATATTGCTATGCATTTAAAATTAGTTTAATATGCTATATCCATTAAAATGAAAGCTTAAGAACATTTTGATTTTTAAATAATTTCAATCAAACACTGGTGACACAGCCACTTATGTCTATGTCATTTTGAAGTAACACCACAGACGTAATTATAACACCACAGACTTTATATTTCAAGTTACTATAGGCTCTGTGGTGTTACCAGAAAAGACAGTAACACCACAGACAAATCAGCCTAAATCCAGACTTTTCTAAAATGGAGGCTGCCATCATGATGATTTCAAGATCAGGGGACATTTTGGAAATATTAAGTATGTATTTATCAAAATTTTGATTAAAATATGTAAAATCTGCAAGTTATCAGCATAACACAACTTTTTTCTTAAATATAACATATGTATATGTATTTTTTAAAACAATTCAATAAAATTGTACATGTTAAATAAAATCTATATTCACAATATACCAGCACCTGCAGTAGCCTTTCAGGAAGTAGTCAAAAGAATTCCCCCTTTTCTTAAGAGCAAAATCCATTGTGGTAACACCACAGACATGAATTTAAGGGGGACACAACTTTTTCTTAAATGGCATATGTATATGTATGTATGTATTTTTAAAACAATTCAATAAAATTGTAATGTTAAATTAAATCTATATTCACAATATAACCACTTTATTTGTGTTAAAAATGTTATATTGTTGCAATTACATTCCATGATACCTCTCTAAGGTATGGCGGGAACATGCATATTTTGTTACAAATGCAATCTCTCAAACTCAATTAAATATGTATTTTAAAACAAAAATGTAACTATTAACAGTGCACAGATTCTGTTTACCCTACAGAATACAAACATGCAAACATTTTATGATTTATTGGTATTTAAAGTTTATTTCAACTGTTGTAAAGTAGAGGGACACCACTTGACACTGCAATTGAAGAATGACCCTGTTACTGTTCTTGTATACTGTCTTTTGTATTATATACTGTTTTATGCATGCTTATGATAGATCACTAGTTAATATAACCTCAACAGTACCATGCTTGGTCTCTATAAATTTGTATTCTGATGATCTAAATGACAGTGTATATGTTGATACCTATGCAAAATATTAGTGTTCTAAGAATCTTTAAGAGTTTCTGCACCAGCACCCACATTGTAAAAAATGATACATTATATTTACTCAATAAAATTGTCAACAGATTACAAGCAAAGCATTAAGTGAAAGTGAGTGAAAGTCGTGACGTATTGTCAAGTATGGTGACCCATACTCGAAATTGGTGCTCTGCGTTTAACCCATCCAAGTGCACACACACAACAGTGAGTAGTGAACAAATGCGCGCGCGCGCGCGCGCACACACACACACACACACACACACACACACACACACACACACACACCGTGAACACACACCCGGAGCAGTGGGCAGCCATTGGTCCAGCGCCCGGGGAGCAATTAGGGGTTCGGTGCCTTGCTCAAGGGCACCTCAGTCGTGGTATTGAGGGTGGAGAGAGCGCTGTACATTCACTCCCCCCACCGACAATTCCTGCCGGCCCGAGACTCGGTCTCGCAACCTTTCGATTACGAGTCCGACTCTAACCATTAGGCCACAACTTCCCCCTAACTAATTAATTAGAATTAATCAAATGAGATACTTACAAATTAACCATTCAAAATGAGTAAAATAGCACAAAAAAATTAAGATTTAAACAAAAATATTGGAATAAAAAAATAATTAAAAAAAAGGATGAAAAAAAACACACTATGCTAATCAATACTATGTTATGCATGCCAGGCCAGTAGTTGGCGATCAAGCAACACCCAGCAAAAACATAAATACGCATGCACATGACGTCACCTTTTTCACAAATTCACGTTTTTGTTGTTTACATGGAGATGATACAGGCATCATGTTCAAAAGCTTGTGTTTTCAGGAAAAACTAAATTTAAAGGTTACGTTATGGTGGTCAGTGTTGTCTTTAGTTGGGCTCTTGAACCTTGACTTTATAACATTATATATTGTTTGGCTGAGGTAATGAGTTATAACAGCTAGACCAGTGGTGGACAGTAAAGCCCAATTTATACTTCTGCGTCGGACCTACGCCGTAGCCTCTACGCCGTAAGCTGTGCGTCGGTTTTCATTTATACTTCTGCGTCGTCGTCCGCGTCGACGTGCAGTACACATGCGGACCGCTAGTCTGCAGTGTCCACGGGCATGTTGCTGGTGTAACCCGCAGTACCACGGCAAAAGCCGAAGAAGAAGCGGCTCGTCAGAGAAGCATAGCCGTGACGGCAGCAAATAAATATCAAATCATTAAATCATTATTTAAAACTACAAAAAGGAGACAACAACAGAACAGGAGAAGATGGCATTCTTTCAATCTCCACAAGGACGTGTACCACGGCAGATCAACATTGTTTGTCGCGGACAACTACTGATGTATAATGCTATGTACTATAATAAATGATAAGACACTTGTTCTTTGCTTTGTTTTATTTTAAATAAGAAGGTGTAACATTAAACTATATTACAGTGCTCATAAATGCACACAAAACGCAAGTACATAAGGAGGGAGGGGTTCTAGCAGACCAATCACAGCGCTTGTGGTCCGCGTAGAATTGACGCGCTGTTAGATTTTTGGAGAGGTGCACGTCAGGTATGGCGTAGGTTACGGCGCAGGCCTGTGTGTCTCTGCGTAGGCTATGGCGTAGGTTCGACGCAGAAGTATAAATTGGGCTTAAGTCGTTTTACTTCTTTACTGTACTTAAGTACATTTTTTCAAGTATCTGTACTTTACTGGAGTAGTTTTATTTTGAGTAACTTTTACTTCAGTACATTCCAAAGCATAAGATCGTGCTTTTTAGTTCACTACATTTCATAAAACGCATCGTTACTCCTTATAACATATCACGTGCTGCGAGACGCAGAAGCGGTGTCTGATTCATGAACAAACTGATTCTTTTCAATGAACCTGTTAAATCGGTTCACAAACGATTCATTCAAGAATTGGATCGGTACAATTGCAGCTGTTCTCGATACAACAACTCACTGTGTAAGAACCGGGAGATCTTGTGAGCGCTTGACTGATGCTGCGAAAAGTAAGTTATAATGTTGAATTTTAGGATTAATTATTGTAACTGAAAATCATATTTAGGTCAAAACTGTCAGGTGTTTGTGAACTAAATCTGCTCTAAAGGTTGATCTATTTAAGCCAACTGAAATGCTTGAATGCAGACACATCAACATCAGTGTCTCTATGTTTTAGGCAAAAAAAAAACAAACCCAGAAACATTAAAATAACACAGATTAAATAAAATAACTCATGCACGTTCATATTCCCGGCTGCTGTAACGTTAGGAGTTTTATTAAAATGCTACACATTTAGCCCTTTGTGGCGTTTTTATATTGTTTAGCAATGGCATAAATTTTGTTTGGATCAACTAGCCAAGTAGACAGATATGAATGTTTACTCATAATCATACTGAAAATAAGTAAATATTGTTATCTGATGCTAACTGTCTAGCTAACAAGCTTGCTGGTGCTAAGTTGAGGTAATTTTTAGATATAAAGTCCAAAAAATTTTATTCAACCACCTAAATAGATTACATCTGAGGCAAATAGAAAGCATGTGATGTTCAGAACAATGGTAACTAATTATGGTAGTAATTATCCAAGTGGGAAGTGATGCCCTCTGGTGGCATTTGGCCAGGGGTGTTTTTACACCAGACAAGGGTTGAGAAGACAAAAATCATTATGAAATTATTATATTTTCCTTAAAATGTCCTTCCTAACTTACAGGCCTTATTCTCATGTCATATAACTCTGACATTCTGCAAAACAATAAGCTTTAAAACACTTTTTTCTTAATGGTGAAAATTAGATGGTCAAATCTGTTTTCTCTCAGGTACATCACAGTGTAAGCTTCACAGTGAACATTACTACATCACTCTCATCAACATAGTCCATATCAACAACAAAATATATATCTTGACTACATATAGTGGTTATTTTGGGAAAATCCCAGGTATTTTGAGCAGTAGGATTATTCAAAATATGTGCTAATATAAAATTAAGTAGCCTATATAAAATTGCAAAATAAGTCTATCAGTACTTTTTTACTTACGTACATAAAAAATTGAGTACTTTTGTACTTTCATTCGAGTAAACTTGAAAAAGGAGTATTTTTACTGGAGTAATATTTTATTATACATATATGTACTTTTACTCAAGTACTTGATTTGTGCACTTCGTCCACCACTGAGCTAGAAAAGACAAGAGAAAAGATGGTTGTGTGGTGTTAGTTAAGTTTTGACATCATCATCATTTGACCTGAATCTCTGTTAGATTTACCTTATCTATTACAGCCACCCTGTGACTGTACAGTATAAGAACTTTTGACTTCAACATATAAGATGTGGCTTCTGAATGCAGTACTAAACGAAAGATGTGTATATTTTTCTTATTTTGCCTAAATATCTTTTTTTTTTCATTTAGTACTGCCCTTCAGAAGCTACAGAAGATACTTACATGTTTCCCAGAAGACAAAATAAGTTAAATTTATCCTGATCTTCATATTCAAAAAGTTTTCACCCCTGTTTCAACACCTGCTGTTAAGAAGCAGAACCACTGAAAGAAAGAGAAACAAGAACAGAAAAAAAAGAGACGAGACAAGCAGAAATACAAGAACTACAACTGACTTCAGCCACAGTCTTAGATGAAATCACGCAAGATAAAAGAAGACACTAAATCTCTCAAGATCTCGGCAGAGGAGGATTGAACAATTCCACAAACAACATTACCAGCTTCACACATTACTAACCAGACTGACTTTAGATGTTGTTTTAATTTTGTTTGAAGTTACCATTATCGAGGTCAGTGTTTCCTTTAGTTGGGCTTTTGACCCTTGACTTTAAAACATTACAATTTCTTTGGTTGCCATAACTGTGTGTTTGTTTAGACATATTTATTATGTGTGTTGCTCACACATTTGTGAACAATTATTTAACCCTTGTGCATCCTTACGGACATTTTTGTCCATTTTAGTTTTGTTTGTTTTTTTTGATAATTTTGCCTGTGTTAATGCTAACTGCATAAATTTTGGCTCAGGTGTGTATTTTTATTGGAATTTTAATATTCCACCCTC
>JAFVLL020039342.1:45438-98967 GCA_021397915.2 Tor tambroides | reverse complement strand
CACATATACTAATGTGCCACAAACAGGACTTTAATATCACCAACCATTCCCATGTTATTACGGTGTATCCATATAAATGGCCCACCCTGTACTGTACTGTTCATTAATATTTCATTTAAAGTTGATAATGTTACCTAGACAAAACATTTACTTTCATTTCAATTATATAAATTATAATACATAACATGATTTAACAAATCTATAAACATCTCATCATTATGAAATCAACTTTAAAGTCCATTAAATAACTAGCTACACCAAGCTGGCATGAGGAAAATTTATTTACAAAACCATGCAATGACAGCAAAAAACAGCAGTTAGACAATAAGTGTAGATAAAATATTTAACACATTTTGCAAAATTACCCATGCATTTACTTGAATGAATGAGGCATTTATATGTACACTTGGACTGTATCATTTAATAAATAAAGGTTAAAACATTACAAATTTAAAAGGTGTGTAGCTCTCTCCACAACAACACAGACACAGGTTGGTTCTTTAGAAAGGGTGTTTTATTCTTATAATCATCCTCTTTATGTCTTTCACGTCTTTGACAACGCAAAAACACCATAACGCTGTGAGAACTCTATTTGTAAATGAGCATGGTACAAACACATCAGAAATTATACAACACACAGTGTCCAATACATTGAACAAGTGCAACAAATACCTCGTTGGCCACTTGTCATGAAAAGAGTTCTTAAGAGTTTATGAAAATCTTCTTTACTGTCCTTTAAACTTGTGACAGCACTGATTTTAAACTTAAACGTATTTTAACCTTGCAGAGCCTCGTGATGCATCAGCTCATCATCAGTCCATCGGTGGCGACTAACAAGCACATCATTTCCATTAAAGTAAGGCATTCTCGCGCCTTATGTTTTAAAGTATGCCAAATGAATTTACATCACATTACAACTCATTTACATTTTTTAAATTGAACCTCAAATGAATTAATACAAAAAATTATGGAGTTAATTACAAAGTAATTAATTATTAAACAAATATACAGAACATCAGCACAACAGCACTTACACTCCCACTAAAATCACTCATTTACTTCAAATGTGGGTTTTCCTTTAAACAAATATATTGAAGTAAAATCAACGACAATAAAATTTGAGGTGTACATGAGTGTAACTGTCATGTGTCTGACTTAATTGGCCTCGATTAAAGTAACTACCTTGTGAATAGGCCTTTCTAAGTAAACTGATCTAGTGTGTGGCTTTCCTTTAACAAATGTAGTGTCACTGACTAGTAGCTTCAGCTTTCGCACAATGCCATCGGCACTAGGGCAAGTTTCCACTACCCTGGCAAGCTTCCATTCATTTCTTTGAGCACAGTCATCGTGTAGTATCACAATGTCATTTATTTGTGAATTTCGTGATGTTCTTTGCCATTTTTTGTGTTGTTAGATATTTAATAAATATTCACATTTCCATCTCTGCCAGAATACATTTGCCAGGAACTGCACTCTTCTCCACCTCTTGTGCAGATAGAGGTCTTCTTTGCTGAACTTTCCTGGAGGTGGCAAAATGACTGGCGATTTCATGGTTAGCATGTGATTGGGAGTGAGGGGTTCTGGATCGGTAGGATCATGAAGATATTCAACACTCAATGGTCTGCTGTTGATTATGGCCATTGTCTCGTAAAGGAATGTTCTAAGAGTCATGGTGTCAATTCTGCTTGCTGAGTTGTCAAGCATAACCCATAATCAGTGATGCTGTCTACAATGGATGTGCCGCGACACGACAAATCCCCGACATTAAACTGATGCCGCGTTCTATTTATGACGTACTGTCACAAAGTTCATATGATTTTCAACGGTTGCTTTGTCGCGTCCAGTGCAGACAGCCTGTAGCTGTTGCGGCGCAACATGACACGAGCCTGTCGCAAAAAAACATAAGTAAACATCGCACATCCTGCGATGTGACTATCGCGGATGCACACATCGCGATATCGATGCTGAAACGATGCATCATCCAGCCCTATCTATCGCTATTTGTACTTAGTGTTAATAGCATCTATCGCTAAGAAAATATGCTATTTGCACAGTGTAAATACAGTCTAATTGCTATTTACACTTAGTGCAAATAGCCGCTTACTATAATAAAAGCCCTGATGGAACTGTTTTGTGCATTCCTGTCATCACAAATAAACATAGCACCTACAACCCAACATGTATGGGTGTTCTCTTTTTATGTGAAATAAGGATAAATATGATTTAGCCTGTGGACACAAATTAATAAATTGCTATGTTTTTGTCATAAATTATGCATGTACACCACCACACTAGCTCTCAACAGAAACAATTAGGGATGCACGATAAATATCGGGCGATATTTAATGCGCATCTTGTCAGTAAAGCCGGTTCTGTAATCAGCGGTAAATGCCATCACGTGCGTGATTTCACATTGAGCAGCATTTACTACACGCTGATAATGAACGTGGATTTGCGCAGCTTGTCAGTGAACAACGGCTCTGTGTAGTAAATGCTCCTAAATGTGAAATCACACACGTGATGGCATTTACCGCTGATTACAGAACCGGCTTTACTGACAAGATGCGCATTAAATATCGCCTGATATTTATCGTGCATCCCTAGAAACAATACCTGATCCTTGACTTAAAATACACAGTCTTGAATTCAATGATGACTAGTTAATGAGACCAATTAATGAGTAGCCATAGTGATACTAAAAATACAAACAAAAAGTAATTTTTTTCTCTGAGGGGTTTTCAAACCTGTCCTGGAGGACCCCATGAACTTCACAAATTGTATGTCCCCCTAATCCTTATCCGACACACTCAATTCAGGTCTTGCAATCACTATTAATTTTATGTAATTTAAAACTCCTTTCACACAATGAACAAAGAAATATTAAAGCACATGATTTGCAGCTGCATCTCTAAGTGTGATGGCAGAATACATTTTCCACATGAAGCCTCATGTGTCCATTAAAATTTCCTTTAAACCCGAAACTCTTTCCACAATGATGGCAGGTGAATGGTTTCTCTCTAGAGTGAACTCTCATGTGAGTCTGAAGGTTTACTTTAACGGCAAAACTCTTTCCACACTGTTCGCAGGTGAAAGGCTTCTCTCCAGTGTGAACTCTCATGTGATTCTTAAGGTGTTCTTGCTTTGTGAAACTCTTTCCACAGTCATTGCACATGTTAGACTTCTCTCCGGTGTGAGTCGTTACATGAATCTTAAGATGATTTCTGTCTGTAAAACTCCTTCCACACTGATGACATTTAAAACTGTTCTCTCTAGAGTGAATTTTCATGTGGTTACTAAGAGTTGATTTACATCTGAAACTCTTTCCACACTGGACACATGTAAAGGGCTTCTCTCCAGTGTGAATTCTCATGTGAGTGTTAAGATTTCCTTTAAATGAGAAGCTCTTCCCACACAGTTTGCAGTTGTAAGGACTCTCTCCAGTGTGGATTCTCATGTGGGCATAAAGGTCTCCTTTACGAATGAAACTCTTTCCACACTGATCACATGTGAACAACTTCTCTCCAGTGTGAATTTTCATATGAGTGTTCAGATTTACTTCTTGCGAGAAGCTCTTTCCACACTGTTTGCAGGTGAAAGGCCTCTCTTCTGTGTGAACTCTCATGTGATCCGTAAGGTATTTATTGAAATGGAAAGTCTTTCCACACTGGTGGCACATAAAAGGTTTCTCTACGGAATGACTTATTACATGCATTTTAAGGCATTTTGCGTCTGAGAAACCCTTTCCACACTGATGACATCTAAAACCGTTCTCTCTCGAGTGAATCCTCACATGGTAATCAAGCTTTTGTTTACATCTGAAACTCTTTCCACACTGATCACATACAAATATCTTCTCTCCAGTGTGAACACTCTTGTGGATTTCAAAGTTTTGTTTTTGTGTTCGATTAGAACTGTTAGGTTTGGTCTTCTGAGCTCTTTTTCGAGAGGAGATTTCAGTTTGTCTGGGTTTTTCACCAGTCATGAAATCATGGTGTATCTCATACTGATTTTTCTCTTCCACTTCATTGAGTTCTTCACTCTCCTTTTTCAGTGCCATTGGGTCTAAGGTGAAAAAAGAGACATACAAATTAACCCCAGTGTCACAATTTCACCTGTCTATGCAGTCTTGATAAATGATGGTCAACAGATTTGGCTGTGTCAGTGTTTAATCATTGGCCCTCCTGGAACTGAGTTTGACACCCCTGGTCTAGATTGTCTGTACGGTGCATACATATAAAAGACAATGAAAGTGTTTTTTGACCTTGAATGCATGTCAACCTGTTGTTGGGGACTCCCAAAACCAAAATATGAACCTTTCATAACCCATAATAGGGGCACTTTAAAATACTATTTGGCCAATGGAAAAGAATGAGATCAACACTATTCTAAAATCTTTATCTGATAAGTATTTTAAACAATTCTGTGTTTATGGATATTTTGATATATTTATTCTAAAACAAAGATATTGGATGATTTTTAGCAATGTAATTTGTATTGCACAAATGGCATTTATAGTCCACTTCTCATATTTCCTTAAATGTCTTGTACCTTTGACGGCGTAAATGTGTCATGAAACCCTAAAACCCTTCTGTGTTTATTGGTTGTTCTCTCCCCTCTTCCCACCCTCTACACTGCCACTTTTCTACAGTTTTACA
The DNA here is from genome assembly GCA_021397915.2 of Tor tambroides. Taxonomy (NCBI): domain Eukaryota; kingdom Metazoa; phylum Chordata; class Actinopteri; order Cypriniformes; family Cyprinidae; genus Tor; species Tor tambroides. The sequence continues at coordinate 94,312 of JAFVLL020039342.1, read as the reverse complement.
CGCCCATTTCTGGAGTTTCACTTTAACATGGAGTCACGTGGATGGAAATATACATGGAAATTATATGCAGATGAGGTTATGCATAGTAAAACTAGGCGTTGTAAATATGGAGATTTCGGGAAGGAGATGGGGTGGAGATGCACATACGCATCTTCCCCTGACTGGGGTTTATAAAGGGATTTTTGCAGAAGATTCTGTCATGGTTTTAAAAGCCCAAAACACACTGCACAATTTTAGCAATCCTATAAGATCACTGCATGTCACACTGTGCGACATGGATCTAATAAATTTGGCTACGACATGTCTGTAGAAAGTACGATGATGACACCTATTGACTTGTACGATGCGACGCACGTTACTATAGAAGAAAAACGTCATAAGCATGCACTAGTGGTAAACAAAAAGAGCATGATACATCACACTTTAGCAGTTGTATTTTTTTGTGTGTGCTGAAAAGTGGAAGCGGCACAAGAGGAAGGGATAAGAGCTTGAGGTAAACAGTTTTATGTTTTAGCACCATGTCGCGTTGATTTCATGTCGCCTTTTTATTGGTTGGTCATTAAACGTGGATCGTACCAGCAAACACACTGCGCTGATCATGCTGTATCGTAGGCTGTGTGTAAGACTGTGACAATGGCCATCTTTGAACCTCTCTCACTGTACGACATAAGAGCACTGATTAGGAGTCACGATCACGGAAATCGCCACAATTGTTTCATGATGTCAATCTTTCGCCTGGGACAGCCAAAAATCGTGCAGTGTGTTTAGGGCTTTACACCTGGTATTAAGATGTATTTTGGTCAATTGGATTACAAGTGGATAGCATTAAATAAAGGTGTGAACAGAATCTAAAATGTTCTTGAGTATTCAATCACTTCCAGAGATAGTTAAAAAAACATTTGACTGAATTGCTTTCAAAGTTTAGAAATGTCAAATTATCAAATATATCGTTTTACAAATACGGATTGGCTGTACACATGAAAATGCAAGGGTGTCATTTTCAGATTTATCCACTCTGGGACCTGGTTTCGGCCAGCTCGGGCTTGAGGAGTGGTTATGAACAAAGGCGGAGTTTGTCCAAGTCTGGAGAGCATCAGCACTACGAATTATTTCATATAACATTAGTGTCCATACACGCAGACACACAATTAGCTGTATACGTAAAAATTTTGTATCGTATCTGTGTTTTGTCCAGACAGATCCAGCATTTTGGGAGTCTGAAACCAGGTCCCAGAATGGATAAATCTGAAAACGACACCCTTGCATTTTCATGTGTAAAGCCAATCCGTATATTTTGTAAAACGATATCATCACCTCACGTCTCGCCCCTAGTCAGACACCGCTACGTCACATAACAGCAACAACAACGGCAGACTGCATGCTTGTGTTCGTGCTGCAGAAGCTTTTGAGCCTATTAACTTTACTAAAGCAAAATCTTTGTAAAGCAACAATCTAGGTTTATATACAGCGCACAAGGTTTAGGCGCACGCTCCAAGTCATCTTTGTTTTTAGTGCATCTCTGTGGCAGAATTACATACTGGTCTGGCATGTATACTACATTGTTTTGAGTCGGTTTCAGTGGTTTTGTGTGTACGCAGATATTTCTTGAGACGACGCCATGTTTACGAAATTTTTTTTAGAACGAGGAAAAAAAGTTTGGATTCTAGCTTTGTGTGTATGTAGCCTTAGTTACCAGTTAACATCAGCATTAAAGACTTCTACAAAGATTTTAGCTCAAAACTCACTTTGAGACAGCAGCGAGTGTTTGAGATCCGATGTGGATTATGATCACCATACATGACTTAAATATTTATATGAGATGCAAAAGATATGCACACTAGCCATTACAATAGTCAACATTGTAAATACAACAGCTTGATAGGAAAAATCATATAGGCCATCACAATAGTGTATTTATTTGGTTATACATTTTTTCTATCAATAAATCTAGTCTCTTTATACCTCTTCATACTTGACTGATGTTCATATTTAGATCATAAATATATTTTCTTTTTTTTTTGGGGAGCTCCCTCTGTTTCTCTGACTGAAAATATCAAAATAAATGGTTAGGGACTGGAGTGAGTGCTAAAGCTACTTGCATTTCTGATATGGTTGTATTTTTGATGGAAAAATTATAGAAATGATGATTTTTTTTTTTTTATATGTGATGTAGACCTAAAAAATACTGTCTGTGACTACAAATAAACAGACAGAATGTGTCGTCTTTTGTTACATAATGGTAAATACCATTTTATTTCTGTGAAGGACAAAAAATGCGAACAAATGGCCGCTTTTATCATGTTTGTTTTGTGATCGTGCTAGCTCCAGTGATTTATTTTGGATTGTTGGTGAAATGATGGGGTTGCGTGATGTTGTTCCTGAGAGGCATGTAAAGGGCAGGTTTTAGTGAAGCGCTGCGGAGCTTCTGGCTTGACGGTGGAAACGCAGTGTGATTTTGGGCTCGGTGCTACAGGTCTGAGGCTATTAGCCCTGTCCGGCCCGTTTAAAGCATTGGCTCACACTGGCCTAAGCCACACAGCCCAACCATTTCACCAGCATGGGACTAGCTGAAAAAAAACTACATCACAAAAAGTAACATGGTTGTTCTGTACTGAAAGGTGCAAGACTCCAGCATCGATATATATACTGTATGACCAAATACTTAGAATTTAAAAAATAAAAATAAAAAGTTAGGGAGTAATTTATTAATTTGTGTCAGGAGTGCACATCAACCAAGCAGAATAAAAAAGAAAAAAAACATTCTTGTTCAGTCACGCCTGTCTCCATTTATTTGCAATCGCAGAAATGCACAAAACAACTCCATTAAGTCTTTTAAGTCCAAAGGCTTAGAGTTTTAGAAAAATATTCATAAAATTGCAAATTTACGTCTCATTTCTTTAGAATGTCAGAAATGTTCGTTCAAAAAAAAACAAAAAAAACAAGTGGTCGCAGGTACTTTTGTACTTTCACAATCGTGTGTATTTATTATTGAAATGATTTACATAAGTAGTCTTTAGCATTGCATATAAATGTATTTCTGCCTCATACAGTGATCAGAATCCCTATGAGATCACAAGTGGAAGTTATTTCAGACACTCACTGCTGTCTGAGAGTGAGTTTTGAGATGAAGATAAATAGTTTTAAATGTCTTAAATGGGAAAACATGGGAAATAAGCAGTAGTTTTGAACTTCTAACTCAGATTAACATTGTTCAAAACTCCTCAAGCCCCAGTTAGCCCGTTTTGAACCAAGGTATTCATCAGACCAAAAGCCCCTGTCTGCTGGCCCAGAGGAGGAGGCCTGATCAAGCCCTGGATATGACCATGGAAACACGACTGGCGCTGGCACACACTAAAACACTCCCTTACTGCCCATTAAAGGGGTCATATGATGTTGCTATAAAGAACATTATTTTGTGTAACGCAATGTGTTTGTGGTTTAAAGTTCAAAAAACACATCATTTTCCACATACTGTACATTATTGTTGCTCCTCTAAGCCCTGCCTTTCTGAAATGCGTCGATTTTTACAAAGCTCATCGTTCTGAGAAGCGAGACGTTCTCTGATTGGCTAGCTATCTAGTGCATTGTGATTGGCCGAATACCTCAAGCGTAAGACGGAAATGTTACGCCCCTCACCGTATTGTGATGGCGTTTCAGGGCATGACCACACAAAAATAAAACCCATTACAAACGAGGCATTTGTTGCATCCAGTGGGGACATAATTACTGATTATAATGACTTATACTGTCTTTTTACGTATCGCATTGCATCGCGCCGCATAAACATTACCATGTCTCCATTTGTGATCAGAGAAACGACAATCAACAAGTACTACTCTACACTACTCAAAACTCGCATTTGAATCGTCAGTGCCAGAAATGTACTTACAGGCAGTGAGTCAGAAGCGCCAGACTGTCCTTGCAAAGTTGGAACATCCAACTTTGTGCAAGCCAGCATTGTAGCTTCCAAGTTCAGGAAATAGTCCTCTGTAAAATGTGCTGCACACACTCGAATATTTGCGTTGTACTGCTCTGGAACAGTGTTGTAAATACAACTTAACCACTGATTTCTAGTTGTGTCCTCTTTTGGAAGCCCAAACAAAGTAGTTTCGCTTTCACAAGGAAACAGTGTCTCCAGGACATGGCGCCGGCGGCAGCAACAACACTACAGCGAGAATAATAGTCCCACCTTCTTTCATTGCGTATACATTTGGGCAGTGTTATGAAAATCTCCTCACATCGTGACGTAGATATGTGGGGGCGTGTTTAAATGAGTCGTTTTAGGGGGGCGTGGCAGAGTCTTAACTTTGATAAAGAATATCTCTTTGGTTTTGAGACTTTAGTCTTTGCAACTTCAGGGATCGTATCTATGCACAATCAGTTTGTAACACTCCAAAGAGAAAGGAAAACTTGAATTCGCATCATATGACCTCCTTAACTGAAACGCAGCTTACGACAACAAACATATATCTCTTGTGCATTATAGATGTAGTGTGTGTGCGCGGGCAACAGAAAGGTTATTTCGATAATGCATCAAAGAGTTTGTTCCTCATATTTCTGTTGTGTCTTAACATGAAGAAGATCCCACACAGAGTTCAGGAGAAAAAAAAAGCGCTAGATCAGCTTAACTTCTTAGGATGAGATAAACTACTGACTTACATCAATGAATATTTACTCTTTATATTCAGGTGTGTTAGTGTGTATTACGATAATATCTTGTAAACTAATTGTTTTGATTATCTGAAAAGTTTTTACTTTAGACTCTGTGTATTTGTTTGATACTGTTGCATAGTTCAATTAAAAATAATAATGGTTTTCAGTGCTTTCAATTCAGAAGTTGACTTGGAGTTTAATGTTACAGACAATAATGTAATTTAGGCTACTTCTGTTTTATTTCCTTAATGCATAACATATAGTTAATAAGGAATGCATCCTAATGTGGAAGCAGGGTCTTCTCAGCTGCACTCGAAGGCAGCATTAGTGTTTGTATGGTCATGTGAAGGCAACCCCCTCCATGACAAATTAAACCACTTAAAATTACAACGGTCGTATGAGTTTCTTCAACAATATCATTCATTTCTGTAGACCTGGACAGTTTAATAAGGATCAAATGATTGAGTTCAGAATGAAAGGATGTAAACCAAAAAAACATTGAGAATGAAAACCAACCTGTTTGTTCCTCAGTATCTTCATGTTTGACTCTGAATGTTTCTTCAATCTTCATGTCTTCAATCTTCTCTTTAATAAATGCCATCTTTATAATAGTTTGTCACAAGGATCTCAGTTACTTCAGCAGGAGTTTTTCTGTGTGTTTGGACACGTTCGTCCTGTTTAAGAAAAATATACCCAAACTGAATCTCTGGGTGTGTCTCAATCAGCTCCCTAGTTCAGTAGTCAGCTCACTGGTAAGGGAGTCAGTCAGAGTGATGTTAATTGCCTTAAATCACCTGATAAGACAAAAACAACAACAAATAGCACTCAGAGCACAAATTATTCACAAGTTTCACATTTGTATTAAGATTTGGTACATTTTCAGTTGGTTTGTAAAAGTTGTCGTTACACATGTTTGTTTGTTCTCGTTGTATTTACACTGTTTTGAGCAGCAGATTCGAGTGATTCAAAACAGTGAATCATTTTGAGAAGCAACTGATTCAGTTGACTCGGAATTTAAAAAAAGCTCCGTTTCTCCATCATTACTTGCCAGTGACTGAATTCATGTTAATGATAAACTTATTCACGATACAGGGAGCGAAATGAAACGCACTGTTTCTGTTATGTTACAAATGTGTGAATGAGCTTTACTCACACAACTAACCGTTATTAATATCACTAGGTAAAGGAGATATGAGACGCACCTTTTCTGTTACTCACGTGCGGGAGCGCTTTTACTCACGCAAATATCCTTTATTAATATCACTGTGTTAAGCATTAAAATGTTACATTCGATAATAATTTACTTCAAAGTTTTATATACATTTCTCTAAACGAGTTGTATTGATTTAATTACTAAATGATTAAAAGCACACACCTTTTCTTCAGCCGAATCACAGGCGCGAGAGCGCGGCGCAGCCTTATGACGTCACACCACCAGACCAAAATAAAAGTCTTTTGGCTAAAATCATAGCCTGTATCCGAAATCACTCCCTATACCCTCATTCACTATTCCCTACATTAGCCACGAATACAGTTCACTTGAAGGAGTGAATGAAAACGAGTGAGTGAAGGACTGCTGCTTTTGCATAGGCTAATTTATGTTTGCTATTTAATAATCATTTTGGCAGCTCCAGTAGTAAGATCAAAGGATTTATCTTGAACTTGAAATCAAAAGCCATAAGTTGAGCTTTATATGTAGTCATATCTGAATGTAAGCAATTGTAAAGTGCTTTCAGTTCATGATGAACTACAGAGCATTTTTGATACTTTAAATCAAGGATAAAATTTCAGTTTCTTGGTCCTCAAATTACAGGATTGAAAAGAACTTCTGTGTATTACAAACTCAAAGACTTTGTAGATCAAAATTAAATTTGTGGTTGCAGAGAGATTAAACTATTTAGATTATTAACTGAAACTGAATCCGTATGTCACTGTTTTCTCCTACTGAGAAAAAAAAATAGAATCCATCACAGAATTTGTAATGGTTTTACTGGTTATAATGGGAATTGTATTGGTTTTAATGGGAACTGTAATGGTACTTGTGGGTCTCTACTACTAATTTGATGGCTTTTACAGTTTTTCTCGATTGCTTAAACGTTTCTTGAAAATTATCGATTATTAAAATTATGAATCAAAACAACTCAATCTTGCTGAAAAACCAAACTTTGCTCTCAGACATGACACTCACACACACACACACACACACACACACACACACATTCCAACACAATCTTACACACTGATGAAATTCAAAAGAATACTACAAAAACCAGTAATAAGCCTTTTTCACACTTCCGCATTCGAAGAGCAGAAGTTTCAAATAGTAGCGTAAAAACAAAATTCAGCAAAGATACGTCTTCTAAAAACACCAAACTCAGTCTACAATCATTGAATATTGTGAAACCAAGGAAGATGGTTTCATGATATTCCGATGTATATTTCGTGACTTAAAGGGAAGCGCGCAAGCCATACTGTATGTGCAATACTTACAATCTTACAACCTTATTTTACTACAGAACTGCAAGAAAACAATACAAACAGCATATCACGTTAAAGAGCATTTAAATTAACCAAATCTTAAAATATTAATTATGACTAAAAACTGTTTTAGATGATTAAATTAAAGGTTTTGGGGAAACCTATTGCATTAAACAATTATCCTTACATATTTCATGCACTTACTTTACGATTCAATCCTCAATAATTACATCAAATTAAAGTTGTAAAATAAATGAATATTTCCAGCCTATAGAGGATTAATCAAAAATAACTACATTGATCTTAATATCAAGTTGTATCCTGCGTGACTGAGTGCAACTGAATAGCGTTATACTGTATACAAAAACAGGAGGTTAATCACAATAAATATATTGTGAGAATAAACAAAATAATATAAAAATAAAATGTAAATCAGCCCAAATATTCCTCTGGGAGTAATTTGAGCAGCGTGCTGCTATTGATTACTGTCATGACCGGCAACAGCAGCAGCGCTGATAATCGTGTCGATCAGATAACTTAGTGTTAAACATGAAAATGGCGTCTGTCCACTGACAATAATGCAGGCGGAAATTCCTTTACGGTACTAATCGGAGCCAGGTGTGACAACACGCGGACTGTGAAAAAGGCCTATCAGTTATGTTGCTTGTGGTTCTCTCCCGCAAGCATAGGTTATGGAAATATGTGTGCTTTTTTAAAAATGGCATTATGGTTTTGAAATTTTAGTTCAAAAGCCTGGTTATAGTGTTTTAGCAATCGAGAAAAACTGTATTGGTGGCTTGTTAAATACGTACCAAAACACACTACAGGAAATAATTTTTAATGGTTGATGGTTTGAACATCTCATTACAGATTCTCCCCAAAACATAAAGGCAATAAATATATATTTGGTTAAAGTGGATTTCATTAAAAGTCTGTGACTGTAAAGGATTACATTGACGCTGGGTTTAGAAAAGTTGGTTTTGACTGTCTGATTAGAAATCTTTCACTAAAATGGTTAAAATATTTTTTTTTCTAAATGTTAAAGGGGTCATCGGATGCCCATGTTCCACAAGTTGATATGATTCTTTAGGGTCTTAATGAAGTCTATAACCTACTTTGATTAAAATTTCTCAATGGTAGTGTAAAAAACACCTTTTTTCCCTTGTCAAAATCAGCTCTGTTTTCATCAAGCCATTCTAGTCCATGTTGCTTTAAATGTTAATGAGCTCTGCTGACCCCGCCCCTCTCTTCCGTGGGGTGACGAGCAGTACTGTTTACTTTAGCCACGAAACTGGCTAACTAGCACATTATTAGGAAAGGTGATTTGCAAAGAATCATAAAAAACCCTTATACTCACTTCTGTAGATGAAGCTGGATCATGAATGATTCGCGTGAACATAGACGCATTTAGGCAGATCGGCACATTCACTTCAAAGCGAAAGTAACGTTAATCCTCTGCATCTTCAGTGACTCAGATGTCGGGATAAATGACGACTGCTTTATTCATTATTACATCCAACAACAGAACACCTCAATCACTTAATCTGAGACATCTTGTCTTCCCCTGCACTGGAGTCGACTCAATGGCGGACAGCTCTCAGCTCACTCAGGATGGGTCTAAGGTAAGACGGCCTTGTCAATCAACTATCGTGGAAAAGTGAATACTTGAAAAGTGAATCTTGCATCCTATGACCCCTTTAAATGCGATTTCAAGTTTTCCTTTCTCTTTGGAGTGTTACAAACTGTTTGAATATAGATAAGATCCCCGAAGTTGCAAAGACTAAAGTCTCAAAACCAAAGAGATATTCTTTATAAAAGTTAAGACTCTGCCACGCCCCCCTAAAACAGCTCGTTCAAACACGCCCCCACATATCTACGTCACGATATGGGGAAGATTTGCAAAACACCACCCAAACGTACACGCAAAGAAAGGGGGCGTGATTTTTATTCTCGGAGATGCTGGAGATTCCTGGAGATGCTGTTTCGTTGTGAAAGTGAAAGTACTTTGTTTGGCCTTCCAAATGAGTACACAACTAGAAATCAGTGGTTAAGTTATATTTACAACACTGTTTCAGAACAGTTCAACCCAAATATTAGAGTGTGTGCAGCACATTTTACGGAGGACTATTTCCTGATCCCGGGAGAGAGTAGCCTACAATGTGAACACTATGAATGGCTGTGAACACTATAAAGTGGGCTAATTCCAACGTCGCAAGGACAGTCTGATGCTTCTGACTCACAGCATGTAAGTACGTTTCGATATTTAAAGAATTTGCTACTGACTATTCAAACGCGAGTTGTAGAGTAGTGCTTGTTTGGCGTTTCTACGATCACAAATGGAGACATGGTGTTATGTTTAAGCGGCGCGATGCAACCCGTGAAAAGACCATATGAGTCATTATAATAAGTCATTATGTCCTCACTGAATGCAACAAATGCCTCGTTTATAGCGGGTTTTATTGTTTTAGTCTCGTCGCGGCGGGACCATAGACTGCAAAAAGGCGGGGACACGGCATCATAACACGGGAAGGGGCGTAACATTTCCGTCACATGCTTGAGGTATTTGGCCAATCACAACGCACGGGATAGCTGGCCAATCAGAGCACGCCTCGCTTCTCAGAACGATGAGCTTTGTAAAAATCGGCGCGTTTCAGAAGGCGGGGCATAGAGGAGCAACAATAATGTACAGTATGTGGAAAATAATGTGTTTTTTGAACCTCGAACTGCGTAAACACATTGCATTACACCAAATACACAAAGTAATTTTCTTTTTAGCAACATCATATGAGCCCTTTAATGAAATGTGGTTTACAGAAAAAAATAGTGTTATAATTGTTTGTAAAGTTAAAAGTTATGAGAACAAAATTCCTACAATATCCAGTTACGACTGTAGTAAACTCAGAAGTGAAGATCAGGAGACTGAGCAAATCTTCATCAGGTTCTTGATTGAGATGGTACTCTGTCGCACTGCAGTCATCAAGACTGACTAAAGCACTGAATCACTGCAGTTTATAAAGATTTCAGGAGGCTGTTCTTACAGCTGAAGACAAAGCACTCATATCACAAGCTTAAACGTAGTATGCAAAGGATGTGAGCAGTTCATTATCAGAGAAGTCAGGGAAAGACCAGATACATTCACACTTAATTCACACACTGATTAGCATGAACAATGACACCAATTAAAGAAATGAAGCAGAAAAACAAGAGCATCACAGACAAAAGAGTGATTTTACATTTGTATTCACACACAAAGCAAAAGAAATTCCTTTTCAAATTGAAATGTCATTTACTCTTGCCAAATGTACTCTCAAAAGGTGTGGTGGTTCCATTAAGAAAAGATGGACCTGCAACCAAACAAATAATGACAATTGTGTTAAGACCTTCAAATAAAAGGTGAAGTCTATTCTACTTAAATGCAATATCCCTTCATCACTTGTAGACAGTAACGTGTTGAGGCACCATGCAACCCACGGTATGCAAGATCTACCGAGGGGGACCCCCCATGGCAATTTTGTAAACACTAAACATGCCCCTGCTTGTAGATGCAGTTGAATTTCATTTTTGAACGATAGATAATCACTGATTATCAAATGCATTTCTCTCAGTATGCACACTACTGTTCAAAAGTTTGGGATTATTGAGTGTTAATGATTTTTAATGTCGAACACTGATACTAAATCAGCATATTAGAATGATTTCTGAAGGATCAAGTGGACTGGCGTAATTTTGCTGAAAATTCAGCTTTGCATCACAGGAATAAATTATATTTTTTATACAGAAAACCATTATTTTAATTGGTAATAATACATCACAATATTACAGTTTTTTCTTTATTTTTGATCAAATAAATGCAGCATTGATGAGTTAGAGTTATTTTGCAGTCATCTCTGGAGAAAACTTAACATGCCCATCCATCAATAAGTATTTTAGCATAAACTGCAACATAAAAAAGTGAATTAATCTCTGAATATGGGTCTGAATATTCTGTATGTGGTGTAAATGTTATGGAACAACACTTGTTTTTGAGGGATTTTGTAGCACTTAATTTAAGTTCTGCTGCGGTGTAATGTTGAGGCTTCTGCATGTAGCCAGCTCTGCAGCAAGATCCTCTTCCTCCTTTTCTAATTCAGCACTTTAATGTTGTGGAGAACAGAAATAAAAAAGTTTTTCCTCATTAGACTTTCATATAGACTACTAAATTTCTGAAACATATCAGAAACTTTCATTATTAAGAACCTCAGACTATATTCATTGTAAGGTCTGTTTTGGGTTTTGTTTCATGTTCATGTTTTCTTGTCTTTTATTTTGAAGTTTAGTTATGGTTCCTGTTTGTTTCATGCTTCCCTTGCCCTCATGTCTCTTTGCTATTGGTTCCCTTGTTCAATGTGTCATGTTCTGATTGGTTGTCCTAGTCATGTGTCTTGTTTCCCATTGGTTTGTTCTCATCATGTGACCCTGATTGTTTGCTATAAGTAGCCATGTCCTTGCCTTTGATTCTTGTCGTGTATTAATGTTGTTACCTGCTGTCGGTGAGTTTAGTTTGCTTCATGCCACGTCAAGTCTGTTTCATTTCAAGTCAAGTCTGTGTCAAGTCTTCGTCTTCTTGGATTATGTTTGGATTTTGGATTTCACCTTGTAAATAAACTGCACTTGGGTTCTCACTACGCTCGCCTACAGTGGACTCCTTTACATTCATAAACAAATGAAAAGTGCTTATCATTCATAAACTCTTACATGTTTGCATTCTTCTTCCAAGTCTTGTTTTTGTTTCTTTATGTAGCTATATTTTCTTTGCAAATCATCATATGTTATCTGAGGTACAACTCATCTTCACTGTCAGAAAACTCTCTTTTTATTTGTCTGAAAAAGGACTTCTTTCTTCCTAGCCTTTCTTTCTTCAATGTTTTTCAAAAGGCTTTTTTCAAACGCCAACAGAGTCTTTAGAGTTTTTTGTAAAGCAACATTATCAATAAAAATAATGTAACAGATATACAGAGGTAACAAAAATGTTGTACAAAATTGTAATAAATCACCAGCCAAAAGTGTCATTGTCAAATAGAAGTTTGGCAAAAATACAGCTGTTATATTTGAATGTTAAACAATGATGGATTTATTCACCATTTACTTTCAAAAAAGATGGTGACTGAAGCTGAAAGAACTTAAGTCATAAGGGTTTGGAACCACGACAGTGAGTAAATGATGTCAGACTTTTTAGTTTAAGACTCTCCTTGACAACTTTACAAACTATAATATCCATTTCTAATGTTGTCATATAGACGGGAGATGGGAGATGATGGGCACGGGACGGGGTTAAACAAAAACACAGGCTTTAATGTCAAATCCAAGGGAAAACAAATTGAAAATCCCAGACAAGTATACAGGCAGGTTAATCCAAGGGTAGTTCACGCAAAGCAGTGTTCAACAAACAGCAACTCAAGGAACAAAATGGGCAGACTTTATACAAACAAACACAAATGACTAATGTCTAAATTAACTAAACACAGGTGAACTAACTACATAATCAAGGGGAGAGAGAAACTAGATCAATGAACTGAAAGCAAGAGAATAGGGAAACACAGAAAACAAACAAGGTCCATACTGTGACAAATGCCTTGTATTGCACAATGCACTATATTGTCCCATGCTACTGCATTGGAGCAAGGAGCAAAAAAAAAAATTGTTAGACTTCTCACAAGTAACAGTCTTTATTCTTCCAAATCACTGGGAACACACACACACACACACACACACACACACACACACACACACACACACACACACATAACACATGGAGTTGACACTTACCACTGGACTCAAGACACAAGAAGCACTGGGCTTAAGAAACGGGAGGCAAACGAGATAATTAATCAAACACAGTTGGAACTAATGGAACTAAATGGGACCAAAGAAGAACAGGAACAGGAAAACCCAAATATGGACATGGAGGGAGAAACTAGGGCAAGGAAGGCACATGGGGAGCAAAACACAACACAAGACAGGAACACAAGTCTGACGTATATATTCTCATTAATACTATTCACAAAAGTTATAATGCATTATATTTCTACATGCTTTCATGGTAACATGAGCACAATGCATTATAGGGCCAAAAACACCAGACATCAAACTTGAAGATATTGGATGATAATGTTATAATATGTTTTTATTATCTTATTTATTTATTATCTTATTTAATATCTTATTACAACTTAAGTCTTTACAGTTTAATTAAAAGTAATTACAAATGTATTACAACTATGTAAAATATTAAGAATAAATATATACGATTAGGATTAAACATCTGTTCATTAAAAATAAACTTTGATGTGCGTATATGAGCCCGGTTCATTGAAGAGTTCGAAAGAACCGATTTGCGACATGACTCTTCATAACGCTACAATGTGAATCATTTCGAGTTCAATAATCAACTGCAGTGATTCAGATGGACTGCCATAGTGAGTTGGGTTCAAATCTATTCATTCAAAAGAGATTCATTTGCAAACCAGAAGTTACTAAACGGTGAGTGGAAGAAGGGTAAACATCCATCCATCAGGTTTAGAAAATCAAAATAAGCTTTTAATAAATAAATTTTTTCCTTCTTCGGTGCTCCTTTTTCTTTTTTCAGTTGCCACGTCGTTCCTCGTATCATCCTGGGGTGCGTTTCCCAAAAGCATCGTTAGTGAACTATGGTGGTAAGTCCTATTGAACTCTATTGGTAACGATGGAACTTGCGACCATAGTTGCTTTTGGGAAACGCACCCCTGGTTAAGAATTTTTGCAGTTCTTATCCGCTTGATTGGGTTGGCTAATTCCTCCTCTATCTCTTCATGGGTCTCTGGAGGTAGTAAATTAAACCACAAATAATATAAGTAGATTTCTGTCTTGGCATTAGCTCAAATGGACATTTTTACAGTTTTTTTAGTTTTGATATTTTTTAGTCAAAGCCAAATTTACTTCATTGAAACATAACCTTACCTTTTATCAGAAGTAACTGAGCTTGATCATATGTGTTTTCCCAGTGAACAAGACATATATAAAAAATCTTTAATTTTTAGGGTCGAATTTTTTAACGTCTTCCATGGGAACGGTGTGTTTGTGGCCATCCGAATACCGCACAGTCAAACATGTTGTTATTTTTAAAAGTCGTTGGCACGAGAGCCCTCTTTGTAATGTCGGAGCAGATGGACACCATCACAAACATTTAAAGTAAGGTGACCAGACATACCACATAATTGCTTAAAATAACCAGGTGCTGGTTGTTTGTGCTGCGCCAATTGATTGTTGTATGACATCAAAGTAACGCTCCATGCTTTCGAAATGCTCTCGCGGTACTTTGATATCATACAACGATCAATCAACGCAGCACAAACAACCAACACCTGGTTATTTTAGGCAGTTTAGAAATCCTGTGCAGAATGTGTCCCCAGGAAGTGGCACATCTGGTCACCTTAACCTAAAGGAACCATGGTGATCATGTGTTTCTTTTAATGACAGCAGGCAATATAACAACTGAACACTTATTTGAACTGAAACTGAACATTGAACTAAACATTGGAACATTTCTTTTTAGGACAATTATCCACAAAATGTGCAGCTTTAAAAAACGCAGATATTTTTGTCTGCTTTTCAGGTCGTCGACGCAACATATTTTCCGATGCGTGCTCTTTATGGCCTTTCGCACTGCTTTAGTTCCAGAACTAAAAGTACAGTACTAAAGTACTGGGACAATTTTGCGCGAACTATTTCCCAGTAATATTTAAAGGGTTGCATTCGCACCGACAGTGGGTACTAGGAAGTGACGTAAGCCGGTTGACAGTGACGTTATTTGTACGCAGCGTTCAACAACGTAAACAAAAAAGGGCAACGTTAACAACAGGAGGATGGAGGATGCTGAGATCGGAGCTGTGTTTTTGTTGTGTCTCGCAGGTTTCACAATAATGGACATGGAATTTCGACGTATACGTCAAGCAACTGAAAGAACGGAAAGGAGGACTAAGAATCTCCAACGACAACTTGCAGTGCTACATTTCATTGAGGCTGATAGAAGCACAAAACGCCGTAGATGAAGTCTTCAGGTAAATGCCGTTTATAAATGCTCTCAGTATGATACAATGTTTACACAGGTTTACACGGTGTTTTAAATCATGGCGGGTGAGGGCGTTTTCATACATGTTTAGCCAATCAGCGTACACTTACGTCACGCATAGTTCCTAGAACTGTTTTAGACCCTACTCTGAAGTAGGAGCTAATTTAGTTCTTCCAAACAGAGTTCCTGGAACTATAAGCGTTCCTAGTTCCTGCAGTGCAAACACGCCAAAAAGTGGGTAGTACCACAATTAGTTCGGGTACTATGAAAAGGTTCCTGCGGTGCGAAAGGCCCTTATGTCCACTGGTGGGAATGTGCTCACCATTGTGCACGATACATAGAGCAGAGGAGATTTGTAAACACGCGACTATATAGAGGCAGAAATGACACACCATCGTGTAAATGAGATAAATAACATAAGGCTATATAGTTTGTTTAATAAAACAACAAGGTATAGACCTGTTCTATAGGAAAGATAACCTTAAATGACTTCTGTTGTGATCTGGTGCCATATATAAAATAAAATTAACTTGACCTTCAAGGGGAGGCGGGGCGACACTGCATTTGGACAGCAAATTAAACTGGAAAAAGAACAGTGAGGTTGTCTTAACCCTTTTAGTGGTGAGTTTAAAATATTCTAGCGGTCCCCCCAGAGTGAGTTTTTTTTAAGGCGACAGTTATTTTAGAACATTTCCCCTTACTGTTTCCATGGCGACGCTTCATGCTTGTCACGTGACACACCGCGGCCACAATAACACTGTATGACAGATGGATCGCTTTTATTTTGTTTTTTCTTTTTTATTTAATATATTCACAGACTTGCTTACCATGTCATGGACAATCTGATATTCCGATTCACAAATATGTGTAAATGAGTGTGTTTTGTCGTTTAAACACCTTTATAAATGATCTTGATCGTGATCTGTAACGTGAGATGGGCGCCGCCATGTTTGTTCGCGCTGCAGTTCAGAGAGTCCTGTCAGGCGCAGTTACAGCACGTGAATTCATCAATTTCTCCCGAAATACATGTAAGTAAGTAGCGGGTGAACTGGGTGAAGAATAGAGTGAACTTTATAGTTACTTACACTATGTGTATCTGATATGAATAAAACACATCGGCAAATTAAATTTGAATGGATTGTTATTGTTGCTTCCATAGACATCTGTGTGTATTTTACAAGCTCTAAATGTATTGTTTTACTAGTACTTATGTGTATTTAAATGTCTGAAGCCTAAAATATGCATTATGTGGTTAAGAACACTGAATAGTTGTGATAATATGACAATGGCAGTGCACCTCTCTCTCTGGCTCAGCGCCAGTCAATGAGCGAAAGCGCAGTTTGAATTTGGCAGTTATGCGACATCACCGAACGTTCTAAATCCCATATGTGGGACTGTACTCCCAGTGGCACGGAAATAAAAATCCCATATGTGGGACCTTACCGCTCAAAAGGTTAAAGAAGGTACAATCAAAATTATTCTTTTTTAGGAAATTAATTTCAATTGGTATTAGTAGAAAGCTGCTTTATGTTTTCTATCAGGGGATTCTAGCCGATGTTCTGTTTTGGGTCAATATCACCATAGAGTGCCTGTTACGGAGCCGACGAGACGAGAGGCGTGTGGATCCATATGCAATGGCTTTATTGTGAAACATGGTCAAAACACAGGCAGGGTCGGACAGTGGCAAACAGGTATAACACAGACAAGACAGAGTAATCCTAGGGCAAGCGTGGGTCTTCGATCGGCGAACAATATCCAACAGGGCAAGGCAGAGAGATAATCCAGGTACACGAGCAATAATCCAAGAGAGATTCAAACAGAGCCCGAATGGCAAGGCAAAGGGTAAATCCAGGAAACACAGGCAAGAATCAAAACACTAGAAAACACACAAGGCAAGGCAAGACTATAATAACAGAGTGGGCTCCGTAAAGTAGCTGTCGCTTGGAGAGTGATATACGCTATACAATACTCGGCCATGACAGAGAGGAAGTCCATGGCTTAAGTATGGCGTGTAATCAGTGCAATCAGCTGTGTGATCAGTGCAATCAGCTGTGTGTGTCGTCAGTGCAATGAATGATGGGAATTGTAGTTTGAGGTGACGTGCAACAGTTTGTGTAGTGCAAGAGTCAGTGTGGTGAGCGAGTGACCTCTGGTGGTGAGTGAACGGAAGTGCATGGACAGGATTCGTGACAGAGCCTTTCAACCCTCACAATACTCAAAAATTTTGCTTTTAATTTCCGATTCGCTTTGTCATATCATAAATAGTAGACGCTCAAGTACTATAGAAACATATTAGCTGAGATCCCACACATTTTTTTAGATAATTATGGGCCATTATTCGAAGCATAAACCATAAGATATGTCCACCCTGTCATGGACATATATATTACTGTTAAATACGTTTTCATTGCAAAATTAAAATGCAAATGCTATTTTCAGAAAGGTATGATGTCCCTTTCCTAAACAGGGTTATTCATTTGCGTTCAAATCATAAATACATAAAAGATTTAATGTAAACCATGTGTTTTTTTTAAAGAAACTCATACAATTCACACATGTATTTTTTCTTATTTGGAGAAAACTATGATATTTGGATGCAGTTTTTTGTCTGCATGTTATTGCCCCCACACCTAGCTACTGAATACACTGGATTATATAGATATGATTGAATTATTATTTAAAATATTATTGTAAAATATCAAGATGACAGGGTGGACCAGCACATGATGGTGTAGACACATAATGCAGAACTCACAAATCATGACAAAATATGAAAATGAAACATTTATTCAACTTCTAAAAAAAATAATATAATAATAATAAATAATATAATTACATCCTCAATCACACTGATATACCGACACTTCCCCATTCATTTTCATTCAGTAGTAACCCTATTTGAAAATACTGTATTCTAATCACTTCTGGCATATTTTATGCTGACAGCGTGGGCATGTTAAGCTTGGGAAAAGCAAGTAACCAAACTCGTACGAAGAAAATTTGTCAATCGAAAAGTCACCAATTTATTCACTTAAGCGGTTGAAATTCCTACCAAAAGAGACAAAAAATCTGTTGTCCTGATGTCACTAAAGGGGATGGCCTTTTCTTAAATGGGCAGATTTTCCAACACGACAGGGTGGACAGCCATTCAAGGGACATGGAAAAACTCTTCTTTTTTATTAAATAAAAATATAGTGTTTAGTACCAAATTATCAATACACTCAAATTGAGTTTAAACAAAAAATTAACAAAATATTAATAGAGAACAAAAAAATTTTAATTTTATGATTTGATAATAACACGCATCCTCTAAAAAAGCTTAAAAAAAATCTAGAAAATGTATCTAAAGAGCCAAGTAATGTTTTTGTTATGAATATAAAAACTTAGCTTAACACACCCTTTCATAGTCATTTTTATGTTAAGTTATCATGGCAAATGACTTATTTATGTACAGGACACCAAAAGGCACCTTACAGTAATATTGACCCTTTTATGCAGTGCTCTGCTGGGGAGGATGATAAAAATAGGATGAACAAAATTATCAAAAAGGCCAGTTCAGTTATTAGTTTTACTCCTGATTCTTTTGTGGGTATTGTGAAAAAGAGAACCAGGGCAAAATTGAAAATGATTTTGTACTATGATCAGAGGTGTATAAAGTACCTGAAAGCCATACTCAAGTAAAAGTACAGATACCTTACCAGAAAATGACTTTGGTAGAAGTTGAAGTCACCGTTTAGAATATTACCTGAGTAAAAGTCTTAAAGTATTTGATATTTATTGTACTTAAGTACGAATAGTATTTTTAAAATCTTAAACGTACTTAAGTGTTGAAAGTAAAAGTACAAGTAAATGCAAAATGGAAAAGAAGGGGACATGGATGCATTTAAACTGCAGTTACAGATGCATAAATAGGCCTAATGTTTTGTTTTTAACATTAAACGTTGAATACTGATATTTGAAATATTTAGACATGAAAAAAAAGTCAAAATGTGAAATGAAAACCGCCAGTAGGTGACAGCAAGTGACTGTTGATTTCATGAGTCATTGAGATTCAACTGATTCATTCAAACGGCTGATTCATTCAGAAATAAATCATTTGACTGTGTTAATGAGTCACTGAATCATTTATTCAACCAATTCGTTCAAGCTGATTCATTCAATGAGTAAACACAGTCCATTGCTCAGAGACGCAAAACAGTGCTGTGATCTTTGGTTGGAATGATTTTCGTTGGCAAAATTGAGCAAAAACAAGCAAAATTATGTCTAAAACGTAAGTCACTTATTGCTCTACTGAACTTGCATAAAATGATTATTAAACGTGTTATCATGCCTATATCTGCAGTCAACGGTACTCTTTGTGTGATATTGATTAAGTTAACTATATTAAATTATATAAATATACAAATCATACAGAAGCATTTTTGCCGTCTACAATTTAGAATGCCTGGAATGTTGAGTTTTAATAGACTAATAAATTAACGTGCATGCACTCTGTGTGTGATTTGGTGATATAGCCTACTTAATAATGTCAGATCGCACATTATTACAACCATATGTGCCATTTTTCCCAGATGCGTCTTGGCCAAGATTTCTATATTGCTTTGAATCAAAGTACTTCGAGAGTGTTTCAAAAACATAAGGAACCGATGTCATACACACGCAAACAAAGCCAAATCCTATAGATATTTTAGGCAATATAGAAATCCTGGCCAGGATGCGTCCTGGAAAAATGGCACGTATGGTCACCCTATTACAACAACACTTACCATATTATCGCAGAATATATACTGTATATCGCACACCCCAGACTTGACTTGAGTGGAAAATGAAATCATCCACGGTTGTGCACACACTTGTTTGCACATGAGCAAAGGGTTTTTTAGGATTCTAACTTGCAAGCGCCAGACCACTGATTTGTCAAACCTGCTTTATCTTGTAGTAAGCAATGAATATGCTTTGGGAAAATGTATCTACAATTCTACAAATGTATCTGAGTAAAAGTCTACATTTTAATTAGGAAATGTAGTGGAGTAAAAGTAAAAGTTGGCTGAAATATAAAAACTCAAGTAAAGTACAGATACTCCCAAAAAATACTTCAGTACTGTAACGAAGTAATAATACTACATATAATACAATAATAATACACCACTGACTATGATGTAGTATGTGCGTTGCATATAGGTTATTAAAGTAACTATGTCTGTGAGTGTTGATGCTAGTTACATAAACGTGCCACTAGAGGACAGTGTTATGTTGTTGATGTGAGAAAGTGAGGGTTTCGGCCAAGATGGCGACTGATAGTGATGGGCAAATGAAGCCTCGTGAAGCTTTGAGAGTTTCTTCTAACTGTTTCAGGAAAAGATTCGAAGCTTCAAGTGTGTCGAAAACAGTACTATCTGGTGGTTAGAAAAAAGTAAAGCAGCCAAATTCCAGTGAAAGATGCTCCGTTGAATGCAAGTATCGTACATTTAACTAAACGAAACAGAGGTTTAATATAAGCTATAGACCCCGTTATAAACGGCGCTGATGGTTTTACTCAGGTGGTTAACTGACTCTTCATAGATTCATTCTCTGGTTTCCTGATGGTTTCATCCATCAACTCTCATTTGCCCTTTCCCCATGTATGAGTGATTGTATGTTTGTTTGTTAGACTAGTTTGTGTTAGTGTTTAGTTAATAAAACTCTTGCACACAAATTACATGAGTTTCTGATTGTGCCTTGCAAACTAATGTCCCTTTACCATTTTTGATCCTTACTACATGCTCTAATGCATTAATACTTAGGAAAGTATTTTCTGTAGCCATGAAAATATCCTTTCTTAGAGTTGATATGAACTTACACTGAATGTTCGCTGGACGAACAGATTAGATGATGCCAATTTAATTCCGCTACAGTTAATACTGACGGCTGATATAAATAACTAATTGATCATAATTAACTGTAATTATTCATGTACATTTCCCTTTTGAGCTAATTTCCTACATTGATTACCTCTGTAGTCCGCCTGTCCTTGGGTACCCGGACTTTGATACTCCATTTGTTCTTCACTGTGATGCCTCACAAGATGGGCTGGGGACCATTCTCTATCAGAGACAAGAAGGGAGATTAGTAGTCATAGCCTACGGCGCAAGAACTCTTTCAGCTGCCGAAAAGAATTACCATCTTCATTCTGGCAAGTTACAGTTTTTAGCTATGAAATGGGCAATCTGTGAGAGGTTCAGGGATTAACTATATTATCCCACTTCATTTGTTGTATATACTGACAATACCCCCCTGACTTATGCCCTCACCACGGCTAAGTTAAATGCCATAACACACAGGTGAGCCGCTGAGTTAGCAGACTTCCGGTTCACAATAAAATACAGACCTGGAAAAACAAATGAAGATGCTGACGGGTTGTCCAGGATGCCCCTGGACATAGAGAAGTATATACAGAACTGCACCCAGGATGCTTCAGCTGAAGTAATTTCCAGTGTGGTGAAACCATTGTCTGTAAAGAGAGATGGAGAGCCATGGTTGTGTCCAGCAGTCATTTCAACAGCACTCGTGGAGAGGGAACTTGAACAACATGCATTACCTGCATCACCGGTGGTGCGAATATCCAGCGAGGCCTTGAAAAAAGCACAGGAGGAGGACCTGATTATCTCAAAGATCTTTTGAACATGCCATCTCAATTGTGCGTCTGAGGCTTCATCTCTTTAAGTCCTCCGCTCTTTTGAGCTCCGGGTAGCAGTTGTGCCAGGTTGCTGGGTCATCGTCTGCCTCCCTGGCAGGCTGCTTACTGAGTGAGTTAGCTGTGCTCCCCTCACTATGAAGGGTTTCCTAAGAGCACGCTGCTCCTATCTGGGCATTTGTGAGCAGATGCTCCAGATTCTGTTCTGTGACTGCTGTGGTTGAGCTGGCAATACTCCCCTCATATGAAGGGTTCTTTCTATGAGTTACGCCTTTCAATCTACATGCGCTCTGAGCACGTGGTCTCTGAATTTTTTGCCGCTCCCTAGTGTACTACAGTCACGTAAGGTTCCTAGGCTTGTCTAATGACAGCTTCGGTTTCCCCTTAAGTAACGGTACTTTAAATACATGCTATGGTAAGTGCACACGCTGGGCTTCTGTGCACTTTCTAAAAATCCACATTGTGGTAAGTGTGCACACTAAGCATTCTGCGCACTTCCTAAAAACCTGTATGGTAAGGGTTACGCGCTGTCAGCTTCGTTCCCTTTCTCCGAGTTGGTTTAGGCCCCGGTTTTTACCTTGGGCTCCACTCAACTTATGAATCAATGTTGATGCATTCTGTGCAGGGGGTCAGCAGTGCTCCCCTTTCCCTGGGCGGGTGCTGGTGTCCCCCTATCAATTTGAGAGCCGGGTGTTACACCTCTTCTAGTTACGCACCTTGAGCGTGCCACAGTCACGTAGGGTCCCTAGGCCTGTCTCAGTGATGGTTTCGATATCCCTTAGTAGCAGTGTTTTTCTAAATCCATGCTATGGTAAGTGCACACGCTGAGCTCCTGTGCACTTTCTAAAATCCACATTGTGGTAAGTGTGCACACTAAGTATTCTGCGTACTTTCTAAAAACCTGTATGGTAAGGGTTACGCGCTGTCAGCTTCGTTCCCTTTCTCTGAGTTGGTTTAGGCCCCGGTTTTCACCTTGGGCTCCACTCAACTTATGTGTCGATGTTGATACATTCTGAGCAGGGGGTTGCTACCAGGGATCTGTCAAGTCAGTTCCTTGAGCAAGCGCACTCAGATCTGGCGGTAGCCCCCTGGCTGACGGACCAGGGTCTGGTTGGTTTTTAGACACCTGGTCTTTTCCCCTTGAAGGAGTCTCTTTGTGATTACAAGCCTTTGAGCTCTGCCCTAGGCTCGGGCTTCCCGGCCCAGCCCTTAACAGGTAAGATGTTTTGGGTATGCAGCTCAGGCTCTCGGCCGAAGGGGATAACGTCACTGACAGCCGTCAAGGCGTCCTAGGGGCAACTCCCATGGTTATGGTAGAGTTGGTACTTAGTGCTCGCTGTGTCCTTTGGCAGGTACTCCCCTCAGCATGGCGGTGTGGGTATACCATTCCCCATAGTGACCTCTAGAGGACGCAGTTCGACGTTCCCTCGGAAGGGAACGTCTCAGGTTACGTATGTAACCATGGTTCCCTGAGAAGAGAACGAGACATTGCATCCTCTAGTTCCCTTGCCATGCTTCGGATGCAAGCTTCAGACGAAGAAGTGGATGACGTGTTTTCCTGGGACCCTTTTATACTGTGGTCGCACCGGGTAGTGATGTCATAGGCTGTCGCCGGCCAATGTTATTGTCGTGTTTAGATGCATGCTTCAGACACCGGTCACGCTGACGCCGTTCCCCATAGCGACCTCTAGAGGACGCAGTGTCTCGTTCCCTTCTCAGGGAACCATGGTTACATACGTAACCTGAGACATTTTTTTTTTTTTTATGGTTTAATGTGTCTAAATTATGTCTCCTCATAACTAACACTGCTACTATTGAACAACATCAAAAAATTTTAAATACATATCAACTGAACTAAAAATGGATGGAAAACATGTATTTAAGGAGAAATTAAAATACTGGTACTTTGGGTGTCTTTTTCATCATATTTTTGTTTCATATAAAGCAACAGAATTTAAATTACATTCAGCAACAAAGCACATGAGCGTGAATTACACAATATCTGCCTTTGATCTTGTCGATGACCGATCCACTACAAGAAGTGACAACTATCCATCTTGACTGCACTTATTTTACTGCTCCCGATTGCCATCGACTCTCATCTGCTTTCAAGGCGAGGCATTTTGCATCTCAATGAATGCAGTGTATGCAGTATATCCAGTTATGACACTATATTTAATCATATTTCTTGAAAATCTGTGTTTTACATTGTAATTATTTGCTACATAATTAGTAAAGGAATAATTCACCAAAAAGTGAAAACTCTACTTCGTATGCCTTCTCTGTGTTCTAAGTCCTG
Source organism: Tor tambroides (assembly GCA_021397915.2). Taxonomy (NCBI): domain Eukaryota; kingdom Metazoa; phylum Chordata; class Actinopteri; order Cypriniformes; family Cyprinidae; genus Tor; species Tor tambroides. The sequence goes on along the minus strand of JAFVLL020039342.1, from coordinate 70,123 downwards.
ATAAAGAAAATAGCTATGTGTAAAGCATGTCTGTATTCTTATTTTTGTGCATGACTTATTTAGTTACTTCAGCACCTTCTTTGGCACCAAGAAGGTGCCAGGTTCAATATTTTAATCTTATTTTCATCCCTTTGGTTGTACTCTACAAAACCATAGAACTCACAAAACAACCACAACTTACTTTAAGTATTTCAAACTTTATTTAACTTTACACACAACATTCAGTACCATTGTTATGCACAACTTCAAAACAAACACAAAAACATCTTTTCATATTCAGATCATACTGATGTCATAAATTATTGATATGAGTATAAAATTATTGCTTCACCTGATATGCCTTTACATGAAAAACTATTGATCAGACTATATACAGCTCTACTGTAAGCCCAATTTCCCATCATTCCTATATTAAATTCAAGCTACATTCATTTTGTTACTAAACCCTTCATTGATTTAACTGGTCCATTAAAACAATATAAAACATAATGAAATAACTTTTTGGGGGGAATATTTCATGGTCAAGTAAGTATTGAGCCCACAACTGTATTGAAAACTGCAAAGTGTTGTCCTCCTCCATCAGGGATTGATCTTGCGATAGTCTCTCAAATTCAAGGTGACGTTGCTGGGAAGTCCGAGCCTCATCAACTCCTCTTGTAACTGAAAATATATGAGCTTCATGACATTCATGCACTGATAAGATATGGTAGTCATACTGTATCAAATTTATTTATTATTCAAATTTAAAAGTATTTATTGTTTCCTAGAAGTTTTTTTAAATGAAAGGTTTATATAGAAAATGATATGTAGTATCAATAAACTAAAATTAATATACAATGTTTATGTAAATATTCATTGCTGTAGATGAATGTTTCATATTGACTTTTGAGTTGATTACCTGTATAATCACAAGCTCTTCAATCTGAGACTCGGACAAATTTTCGAGACTTGTAAATTCTACTCGCATTCCCATCACTGATCAATGTAAAAAAAGAAAGAAAAAAGAGAAAAAAAAAGGATGAAACAGTTTACACTTATGCACTACAATTTAACACTTTTGTATGTTGTATTTGATAAGTAACACCCACACTTGTAAAAGATTTTATGTTGACTTGCTACATGGAAATTTTCTGTTGGCGCAATTAAATAATGTAAACCTAAAACTCTAAGTTTTGACCTCCAAAAATCTTTACATTGCTTTATGTATTGAAAACAGCATAAACAAACAATCACATATCTAAGTAAACATACCATACTCATCTGACAAAGGCAGGTTGATATGATGGCCATCAGGTTCACCAAAAAGCAAACAGAAATATCATATGTTACACTTATGATACAGACTTCTGTTTCTTTTTATTTTACAGAATCCACATTCATATCCACATTGTCATTGTTGTTTTCTTGTTTTGGGGTGTAATAGCCTGATGTTTATTCTATTTCATTCTAGAAGGTATATTTGCTCACCACTGTAACAGAAGAAAGGCAAACTGTCAAAGCAGCTCTCATCTGTCCACTGACCAAAGTGTTGTAAAGACACAGTTGTGCAGTGCTGAGATCCCAGCTGTCCCTGAACATTTGCACCATTATCTGGTTGTGCAGCAACCCACTGAGTCCATGGCAGCCAATATGTGAAGGAAGAGCTGCTCTGATCTGACCACAGTCTGTTTCGGTGCAGACCAATCCATACATTATTAAATTGTCCAATGCTCAGTATCTGTTGACGCTCTGTCTCATTCCTCACACTGGCCAGATCAGTGTATTTCTCTCTGCAGTAGCTCTGAGCTTCAGCCCAGGTCCTTCCCTCATATTCCCAGACATACTTCTGAGAGGAGTTTTCTCTACCTAAGATAAAAACATAAATGTAATAAATAAATTCATTTGTTACTTCATCTGGCCATCCATCTTTTAAATGCATTTATATCTACAATACACCTGCATTTACAAAACACACAATTTTTAGATGGTACACTGGGTTTTAAATAAGCCAAGACATGTTCCAGATATCTTACCACAAGGACAGTGATGTTTGTTGAGACTTTGACTTAAAGCGATAAAAGTGATCAAAGTAAACGCAGTATGTACATATAAGAAAGAAATTTTCAGTTGGAATGTCTTACCATCATAGCAGACAAATGTGTAAGAATTGTCACATGAATAATCAAACCATTTTCCATTAGAATCCATGTAAACACACAGTTCATTTCCAGCATTGTTTGGTTCATGATAAAAGTTTCTGAAATCTCTCTCTCCTTCCTGATAGAAACTATTGTCTTCCAGTGACCATCTCCAGCTGTTCACATCATCATACAGTCCAATCCAGGCTGAATCATTGAAACTCCCATTAACTGTGTTAATCAGTCTGTTCATTTCCTCCCTGTTATCAATGGTGGCCAGATCAGTGTAATTCTGTCTGCAGTAACTCTGAGCTTCAGTCCAGGTCTTAGATTCATTCACAAAGTGATACTGACGGGACGATGCTGATGCTATCAGAGTGGAGAAAAAATGTAATGATACAAAAGAAACATGTTTGATACAATACCTTTATTTTATCAGTCTGTTTAAAAAATTTAAAAATCGCAGCGGTTATTTTGTTTTATTTATTTTCCTGATTACTCACCGCTGTAGCAAATGAAAGGTAATGCAGTGTTGCAGTTTTCATCTGTCCAGCTCCCAGAGTCACTAAATGACACTGCAGTGCAGTATTCACTGATTCCAGCATTATCTGGCTGTCCTGTCAACCAGTTACTGAATGAAGAGTTGCTCTGATCTGACCAAGATCTGGTTCTGTACAGTCCAATCCAAAGACCCGAATAATGTGGAATTAATGACTGAACCCTGTAGTTTTCAATCTCATTCCTGATACTGACGAGGTCTGTGTGATGTTCTCTGCAGTAACTCTGAGCTTCAGTCCAGGTTTCAGACTGCTGAACAAACACATACCTTGTACTAGCATTCGCTTGTCCTGTGGGAAGCAATTTATACGTGTGATTTATCATGGAACCATAAATAATTTGTTCAGATTACTTCTTTAAGAGTCCAACAGCAGTTCTCACCATCATAGCAAACAAAAGGATATTCGTTGTAGCAAGAGTCTTCAACCCATGTTCCCAGATTAAATACCATGTACACACACAGACTCTGTCCACCCGAGTTCACTGGCTGCTGAACAAACCAGCTTTTAAAACCTCCCCCTAATGCTGCATTTTCCAGTGACCATCTCCAGCTGTTCAGATCATCATAAAGTCCAATCCAAGTTGATCCATAGAAAGTGCCACGTACTGTTTTAATGAGTCTGTTCATTTCCTCAATGTTGTCAATGGTTGCCAGATCAGTGTAATTCTCTCTGCAGTATCTCTGAGCTTCAGTCCAGGTCTTAGACTCAGACACAAAGTGAAACTGACGGGAGCATGAAGATTGTGTGCAGGTTCCTGTGAATTATTTCACAGCATAGAAAACAGAGGAAGAAAAAAGTTGCCATTAGCTGGTAACTGTAGTATCAATAAACCATGATAATGTGAACAAATTGTCATTGTACAAATGAGCTTTTAATTCATTTCTTGTCACGACTACATAGTAAATACAATAAATTATAAAACAGATTATATAAAACATGAATAAAGATTAACTTAACGTTTTAAATATCAAGAACATACAATGTGTCAAGTTTGTGGTGAAGTTATACCTGACAGCCTGCTCACTTTTATCTCTGACACTGAGTCTTGTGGAAGTCGTTTGTGACAGAATGATTCACACTGAATTTTGTGCAAAATAGGAGGAGTTTGAAGAAGAGTGAAATCTATACTGCTGTGCATTTGCCCCTAATTAACAGTTGTTTGATCCCTATTTAGTGTACTTGATGATGTTTTGTTGTAAAAAACAAACAAAAAAACAAATAATAATAATAAGGTTGTTCTATTTGAGGTCACCATTATGGTGATTAGTCACTTTGATCATATTTATTTGTTTATTTATTTTTAATCATTAAGGGTTACTCCACCCCAAAATGAAAAATTTGTCATTAATCACTTACCCCCATGTCGTTCCAAACCTGTAAAAGCTTTGTTCATCTTTGGAACAAGATATTTTTGATGAAAACCGGGAGGCTAGTGACTGTCCCATTGACTGCCAAAAAATTTTTAATATCTTGACCCAGAAAAGTATGAAAGACATCGTCAGAATAGTCCATCTGCCATCAGTGGTTCAACTGTAACGTTATGAAGCAACGAGAATACTTTTTGTACAGAAATAAAACAAAAATAATGACTTTATTCAACAATTCGGTACCGTAACATCACCATAGCACAATTTTGGAAAGTATCGCTGGATGCAAAATGCGTACGCTCTTCTGTGTCAGTCGCGCCGCACGGATACGTTTTCTACGCAGGGTGGAGTAACCCTTTAACATGTTAAGGTTTACCAACATTTTACAAAAAGTTTTCTACAATAAATTTCAATATAATTTGAATCCACATATTTATAGGGGCCTTTAGCCAAAATTAAACATGCTGAACACAGGTGCTAAAAGTCTTATTAATCTTATTCCTCACAAATAATGACATCCAAAAAAGCGAGAGAACTTACTGCTGTAACAGAAGAAAGGCTTGTTGAATACACAGATCTCATCTGTCCATCGGCCTGAATATCTGAATGATACTGCAGTGCAGTGCTGATACCCATCTTCATAAAATTGATTGACACCATTATCTGGTTGAGCTTGTAACTCAGGAATTTGAGGCCTCCAGTTTTGATAACTGGTATTCTGACTGTTTGACCAAACTCTGTTTCTGTTCAGGCCGATCCAGACGACTCCATTTCCACCTGCTGTCTCAAGGATCCTCTGGTTCTCAGTCTGATTTCTCACATTGGCGAGATCTGTGTAATGATCTCTGCAGTATCTACGAGCCTCTGACCAGGTTTTCCCATCATCGATTCTGATAAAACTCTGTGTGGCGGTCTCTCTACCTGATATGAAATATGACCAATTTATTTGCACATCAGCTCTCATTGAAAAAATATTTAATTTATAAAAAACAAAAGTAAATGTCCTTACCGTCATAGCAGACAAATGTGTTAGAACTGTCACATGAATGATCAAACCAGTTTCCGTTAGAATCCATGTAAACACACAATTCGTTACCCCCTCTATTGTCCGGTTCATGATACCAGTTTCTGAAATCTCTCTCTCCTTCCTGATAGAAATCATTGTCTTCCAGTGACCATCTCCAGCTGTTCACATCACCATACAGTCCAATCCAGGCTGAATCATTGAAACTCCCATTAACTGTGTTAATCAGTCTGTTCATTTCCTCCCTGTTATCAATGGTGGCCAGATCAGTGTAATTCTGTCTGCAGTAACTCTGAGCTTCAGTCCAGGTCTTAGATTCATTCACAAAGTGATACTGGTGGGATGATGCTAATGCTGGCAATAGAGGAAACAAATTATTTATTTATTTATCAGAGTATCCTAAATATTTCTAATGAATTCAGTGGACTCCAATCTGAGACTGCTAACAACTTTTACGCATTTTTCTCATTTAATGAAATCTTTACTATTATGATCAGCATTGAGTGAAAAGTTGAATTAAAAAATGAACACAAATTTCAGAATATATAGTAGTAGGTGGTTTATTTTACCATGGTTAAACTATGGTTAGTGTAGCAAAACTATGCTTAATTTTTTATAAGGGTTCCGTTGTGGTCTGTGCTACTTGCAGATCATTTCTGTATTTGGTTGTGTTGTGAGTATTTGCAGCACATGTGCTGTCAAACTGATGAAGATGTTTTCTTAATTTGCTGGTGCTTTTTCTGTTTGCATGTGTTTTCTTAAGTTGCAGCATGTTGAGCTCTCTCGGCCACCATAGTTATAGTTGTTCTGTGAATTTCCCTATTCTCATAGAATTAGAATGATCTTTATCTTGGTGTGAACGGCTTATAAGATCTACTGTACTCACCAGTGTGGCAAAAGAAAGGAAATGCAAAATTGCAGTCTTCATCAGTCCAGGTCCCAGAGTCACTAAATGACACTGAAGCACAGAATCCAGCAGTATCTGGATGCCATGTGCTCCAGTAAGTAAATGAAGAGTTGCTCTGATCTGACCAAGACCAGGTTCTGTACAGTCCAATCCAAACAGGGTTACCATTAACACTTTGTAATAAATACTGGATATTCTGGTTTTCAACCTCATTTCTGATACTGATGAGGTCTGTGTGATGTTCTCTGCAGTAACTCTGAGCTTCAGTCCAGGTTTTAGACTCGTAAATAAAAACATAAGTTTCACTGGCATTTTCTCTGCCTGAAAAATATAAATAAAATTTAGTTCAGAGAAAGGATGGTTTAGTTGTTTTCAGTTTTGTTCACCATCTTATGCATTTTAATAGAACAGCTCACCATCATAGCAGACCGTAGGATAAAATGCATTGGAGCAGCTTTCTGTAGACCATATCCCATTGTTTATATAAACACACACACTTTGTTCTCCAGGATTCCCTGGTCCTTCATTATACCAGTTCCTGAAGTCTTTCTCTCCAACCTTAAAGAAGTCACTGTCCTCTAGAGTCCATTTCCAACTGTTCAGATCATCATAGAGTCCAATCCAGGCCAAATCAATGGAATCTTCATTTATTGTGTCCAATAACTTGACCGTCTGTTGTTCATTTTCAATGGTGGCCAGATCAGTGTATTTCTCTCTACAGTATCTCTGAGCTTCTGCCCAAGTCTTGGATTCATTCACAAAGACATACTGAGAGGCACACAGTGTGAGGGGAAAGAAACCTGTTGAAAACACAAAAGTTGCCTTATGACGAGATCACATGACCACATCACACGATACTGTCTCAGTTAAGTCCATTGTCAGCATTTTATATTTAAAAAAAAATGCATCAGGATCTTTATAATTGTTTATGATGATTTAAATTCTGACTTTTTTATTTTTAATTTTAAATTTCAACTTCATTCTACATGACAAGAAACATGCTGTCACACCACATTGGACTTTTGTTGTGTTTTCTTTCCCCATGTGCTCTGTTGATACCTTCCAGTTCCTGTTTGCCCTTATTTTGGTTCTGTTCCTGATCTCATTAGTTCATCTTTAGTTAATATTCAGCTCACATGTTTGTCCCCAGAACGTTTGTCAACCTACTTAAGTTCCCCTCTCTGTACAGGCCTTTGTCAACTATTATGTTGTTTTATGCTGCGTGTGTGTTCCTGTATCTGGATTGAGCTTCATCTTCTTGGATTATTATTAAACATTATATAGACCCTTTTAGGGCTGACGTCACAGTTACGTCACAGCGCTAGCTGCAGGCAAAACAAAGGGAAAACTGGAGGCGGCCAATTCAAACCAGCACAGATTCGGCTACATTAGGAGCTTAAAATATCATCTTGTTGTGATGTTGGGTGTCAGAATCGATGTAGTAGAGGCTTCAATTTGCAATTTTAACGCATATCTGCTGCCTCTGCCAGACAAAAAAACAGACGAAAGCTGTGGTTAAACGCGATAAAATGAGCGGACTGGACAAACGATCGTCAAAAATGCTCGCGTTTGCAGCGCACTCTTCTTATCAGAAAAGGTTAAAGTATAGTCTTTTGTTGTTATGGGCTCGTCTAAAGATTTCTTATGCATCTCACTATGTCGTGTATGAAATAATGTGTGTGTGTAAAACAACAAACTGACAATTTATATGCTTAATCATATATAATTGTGTATATACATTGTTGTGATTAATTGTGGCTGGAATACTAATGTAGCTGTAAAAACAGTTCCCTATTGAAATTGAAATGTATACCTCTTCACGACTAGATAAACACAGTGCGTTTGTCTTTACATGTTAGATACGAGTCACTCAACCGGAGGGAATCCTGTCAGATCGTCCATCCTTTGAGTAAAAGTGTGTGCGGGTCGGCCAATCTGGTTTCGTCTGTTAAAGTTAACCTTTTCAAATAACAATCGCGGTCCCGGACAGTGAGTGACCTTACATATGCAGGTAAAATCTGAATTTCTCCAGTTATTGTTAAAAAACCAAGCTAACAGACTTCATAGATAGCGTTAGTGAAGCGGTCAGGGGGATCTTTCTGCCTCCAGTTAAGCTCCACCCTCAGAAAAACGTCACAATGTTTACTAACAGAAAAAGGGTCTATAGTACTATCATCGTCTTCATCATGAGTTCCTCTTCTACAAGAGCGTGACCCATGCATCCAGAACTTGATGACATAAAAAGCAAGAGAACCACCTACCAAAGTATAATTTAAACTGGAAATCAAAATCTAAATATTTTAAACAAAGAAAATTATGACATAAAATTTTTAATTCTGCACTGATTCAAGGTCACAAAAAGCCCATTTGTGACAATGAGCCTCAATGAGACAATGAGATTTTCCTGCTACCATTGCAAGTACATACACTTACACTTACACACATACAAAAAAAACCCAAAACATAAAAATGTAATAATTTGGCAAGAATGCAGAAACAGAAGTATTTTTCAGTAGTCGACTGCCAGATCCCGTCCCCCTACATATATTTTTAAATAACCAAGATAAGTATTCAAAGTAAGTAAAAAGGTTCCATACCTGAGAGTAATACAAGTGAAAACATGGATCTGGAGGAAATCATGCCTGTTTTATTGTAATTTATGTGTTAAAGTAATTAAGCACCAGTTTTGTCAAAATTGTTGTTGACTTCAAGTCCCTTGTCTTGCTCACCAGTTTATGTTTGGGGCTGTCTTTATATTTATTGCAAAATGTGGGTGGGATCTTCTTTAAAAATCACAAAACCTGTTGGGTCGCCAAGCAGTATGAGTTTGTTCAGCATAAATTTACAAAATAAAGATGTGATCTGTATGTTAACACGACATAACCAAACCTGTTGTAAAAGCATAAAGTAAGAGACATGCTGTAAATTGAAGAATACATGAATGAATTTCTGTTCATCAGCTTTCCATTCAATTTCTACAGTAGCTTTTCATACAAAAAAGGCACTGGATCTTCAAGAAATATCATCAGAAATAGCTTGATATCATGAAAAACAAGGGAATCATGTACAAAAGTCGAGACCTGACAAAGCATAAGACAAAACGCAATTAGTCAGGAAGATATATATAAAACAACAGTGGGTGTGGGTGTGTCTATATCTATATATATATATATAGACACACACACACACTATTTATATATTTTATATATATATATATATATATATATATATATATATATAAACAGAAATAATTTTTTCAAATCTTTGGTTTGTTAAGTAAACAGAAATAAATCAAAGCAAATCAAAGTAACACCCATGAGAAAACTTGCAAGAAACACAAGACCAGTACAACAGGAAGTTCATGTCTTTTAAAAAAAAATTTTTTTTAATGTTATACCAGGGGCCTGTTTCATAAAACAGATTTACCAAATAAGCCAGGTTTATTTCAGTTAGTCTGACGTATTGTCAGTTGATTTGGTTCAAAATAAGTCAGACTAACTGAAATAAACCTGGCTTATTTGGTAAACTTGTTTTATGAAACAGGGCCCTGGTTTCTTCTACCATTCTATAGTTAAATACAATACAATACAATAATAATACAGATTATGTCCAAAGAGGAATTTATGTATCAAATGTCTGTGAGTCATGGTTATGTCTAAACAAATAAAGAAATATGATATACTGGCTTGAATGTAGACTGTTTGCACGTTTTAGTGAAAGAAACCTGAACTTTTAGTGAAAGTTTAGCTGAATTTAGTAGCAATTTTATCTAACCTACTCTCTCCTACCAGCATTTACAGAATTTTAGTTTGGTATTTGCAGCACCAGACCCATTATATATATATTTTTTAATCAACAACATTTCTGTGTAACTCACCACATAACTCACTACATTGTTTTCACAGCTATTTTTGACTGGTCTGTAAATTCTTATTGCATTAATTTGTACTAAACGATCGGGCTGAATGTGTTTTAAAAGAGAAAGCAACTGTGTGCACTCGCATAATGCAGAACCAGATTAACAAGGTGCCAGAGGGTTTAAACAAACCCTGTGAGTTCACATTACTGGCTACTATATGAAAACTAAAAGTGAGGATCACATGATATCATAAAAACCATTGATTATTTCAGTCCTTAATCAAAAACACCTGTGTATGTATGACATGTCCCTCATCCACCTGAATCTAACAGCTTTGTTGATGCTCTGAAGTAATAAGTGCATCATCAATCTTTTTTTGTCCTGTATGCATGACAGCACTAGAGACAAAATTGTTCCATCTAGGGATCCAGCTCTTTAACATTATGTGAACTCACAATGAAATGCATCTTTAAAAATGACAAATATAGCCAACATTTCATATTGTGCTACATGATCTTTAAGCTATCGCCACATAAGCAAGTTCACAGGTTTTGTGTCTGTTGAGATAAATATAGACTCGAAAATCATGCTTTTAAAGGAATTTTGTGGATTCAAATCAAGTTGAGCTCTACTAACACCGTTCATGACATGCTTTTGATTGTCACCGACATATCTGACAAATTTCACATATCTTTCAGTTTTAAAAACAAACAGAAGTCAAGCACTAACAATGGAAGTTTTATGCATTACGGAAGGTTTTAAACGCACAACAAATGTTGTAAAAGTTGTGCAAACCATCCTTTATAAAAAATGATCCTGAATAAAATTAGACTGTTGTTTACAACATGCTAGGACACACTAGATTTTTTCATCATTAACTAAAACTATTAAAACATTTATAATTATTATAATTAAAGATAGTTTAACAAATAAAAAGAGCTTAAGACATCGCAGGTGCTTTGGTCATCTTATAACGAATAGTTCTTTTATGTATGATATAATCCTATCAACCAAATCTAACATGGTTAATTCAGTTATTATGTTATAGGCCTATGTGTCCCATATTTTTATTGACTGAACCAGCCATGCCATTAATTATGAATTTATCAATCTTTTGCTCGCCAAAGTCAATTTCTGCATATAAATATTACGCCAAATTAGAACAGAAAATCGTGCTATACGCACTTTCATGAGATCGGGTTAGCCTACAACAATTCATTTGCATCTTACAAATGGTAATACAACAAATTCATGACAATGTTTTACATTCAAACTACCCATAAAATTTATAAGTTCTTTAAAAGGATCTGGAATGCAATAAAGTAATTTTTAAAGCTGTTTTAAAGCATTTGCTGCTCTGATTAAAATAATAATAATAATAATAGGCTAATAAATAATTCACATATCAGACAAAATTGCGTTGCAAGTCCTTTACATTTTAAGGTATTCAGAACAGAGCAACATAAAAATCATAAAATATAAGCAGCAGTTTTACATATACGCCATGATAATTTTTGTTTTATTTTTTAATTGTATACAATTATAAAATAAAACGCAAATTATAATCAGGCCTGTTTTAGGCTTTTCCTTATTTTTATATTTTAGACAGCCACCAATTATGGTGATTAAAATATGACTCACCATCTCCTCATTGGACATGCCTTTAGAGAGAGAAATGCATCATTACGGATTACATTTACATTTAGTTATTTAGCAGACGCTTTTATCCAAAGCGACTTACAAAAGAGGACAATAGAAGCAATCAAAACCAACAAAAGAGCAACAACATGCAAACGATATGACAAGTCTCGGTTAGCCTAACGCAGTACACATAGCAAAGTTTTTTCTTTTTTTTTAAAGAAAACAAGTAGATAGATTATAGAATTTTTTTTTTTTTAAAGAAAAAAAAAGTAGATAGAATAGAAAAAAGAAAGTTAGTGTTAGTTTTTAAAGAAAAAGTAGCAGTTAGAGAATAAATATGCAATTGATAGAGGATCAAGGGGCGTGTGTTTTTTTGTTGTTGTTTTTTTTAAATAAAAAGAAGACAGATAGATAAAATAGAATTAGAATAGAGAGTGATAGAGTTGGAGGGTCAAATAAAGATGGAAGAGATGTGTTTTTAGCCGTTTCTTGAAGATGGCTAAGGATTCAGCTGCTCGGATTGAGTTGGGCAGGTCATTCCACCAGGGGGAATGAAAAATTCCACCAGTGAATGAAAAAGTCTGTGAAAGTGATTTTGTGCCTTTTTGGGATGGCACAATAATGCATCGTTCACTTGCAGAACGCAAGCTTCTAGAGGGCACATAGGTCTAAAGTACTGAATTTAGGGAAAGGGGTGCAGAGCCAGAGGTGGTTTTGTAGGCAAACATTAATGCCTTGAATTTTATGTGAGGAGCTATTGGTAGCCCGTGCAAATTGATGAACAGAGGTGTGACGTGCGTTCTTTTCGGTTCATTAAAGATTAATCTTGCAGCGGCATTTTGGATTTTGGACACTTCCGAAAGAAAGGGCCTGATCTTCCTAATATCGTACAAAGCAAATCTGCAGGACCGGGCAGTTTTAACAATGTGGTCTGAGAAATTCAGCTTATCATCAATCACAACTCCAAGGTTTCTGGCTGTTTTTGAAGGAGTTATGGTTGATGAGTCTAACTGGAAGGTGAAATTGTGATGAAGTGATGGGTTTGCTGAAACTACAAGCAGTTCTGTCTTAGCTAGGTTGAGTTGAAGGTGATGGTCCTTCATCCAGCAAGAAATGTCTGTTAGACATGCTGAGATGCGAGCAGCTATCGTCGGATCATCAGGATGGAATGAGAGGTAGAGTTGAGTGTCATCAGCATAGCAGTGATATGAAAAGCCATGTTTCTGAATGACAGAACCTAGTGATGACATTTGGACAGAGAAGAGAAGTGGTCCAAGAACGGAGCCCTGAAGCACCCCAGTAGCTATGTTGTGACTTGGATACTTCACCTCTCCAAGATACCTTGAAAGACCTGTCTGAGAGGTAAGACAAATGACCGGAGTGCGGTTCCTGAGATGCCCTTTCTCAATAGGGTTGACAGGAGGATCTGATGGTTAACCGCATCAAAAGCAGGGGACAGATCTAGCAAGATAAGTAATGAAGACTTGGAAACCACTCTTGCAAGTGATTCAACAGCTGAGAGCAAGGCAGTTTCGGTTGAATGTCCACTTCTGAAGCCAGATTGGTTGCTGTCCAGGAGGTTGTTCTGTGTGATAAAGGCAGAGACTTGGTTGAACACAACTCGTTCAAGTGTTTTTGCAATGAAAGGTAGAAGGGAAACGGGTCTATAGTTCCCTAAAAGAGTTGGGTTAAGAGTAGGTTTTTTAAGAAGTGGGGTTATACGAGCCTGTTTAAATCCTGAGGGAAAAACTCCAGTGCGAAGGGATGTGTTAACGATGTGAGTGAGTACAGGTACAACTGCAGGAGAAATGGCTTGAAGGAGATGAGATGGAATAGGATCAAGCGGACAAGTAGTAGGATGACTGGAAAGGATGAGTTTAGAGACTTCTGCCTCAGAGAGTGGAGAGAAGGATGTGAACGAGTGTATGTTTGCTGGTAAGATGTGTTTGACAGTTTGTGGTGTGGAGAATTGTGCAGTGAGGTTTGTAATTTTATTAATGAAGAAAGTGTCAGCTGTTAGAGTTGATGAAGGAGGGGGAGGAGGAGGACAAAGGAGGGAGGAAAATGTTTTAAAGAGCATGCGAGAGTTAGGCGAATTGTTAATTTTGTTGTGATAGTATGTCCTTTTAGCAGTGGAGACATTAGCAGAGAAGTCAGAGAGGAGTGATCGATATAAATTAAGGTCAGTAGGATTTTGTGATTTGCACCATACCCTTTCTGCAGCCCTGAGCTTAGAACGATGTTCGCGGAGAACATCAGATAGCCAAGGGGCAGAAGAGGTGGTAAGGGCTGGCCTGGAAGATAAGGAGAAAGTGTCTAAACAAGACATCAGAGTGGAACAGAAAGTATCAGTAGCACTGTTAGCATCAAGAGATGATAACTATTTAGGGGGAGGAAGCAAAGATGAAACCATAGCAGATAGCTGGGAGGGTGAGAGTGATCGTAAGTTATGTCAAAAGATGACATGTGGAAGGGTATGTGTTGAGGTTAAGAGTGAGGAGGAAGTGATCCGTGAGTAGGAAGTGATCTGAGGTGTGCAGTGGAGTAACCAGCACATGATCAGTGGAGCAGTGTCGTGTGTAAATAAGGTCCAGTTGGTTGCCTGATTTGTGAGTAGCCGTAGTTAACACTCTCTTGAGATCAAAAGAGGCAAGCAGAGTGTGGAAGTCTGCAGCCTGAGGTTTATCTAGGTGGATGTTGAAGTCTCCAAGTATAACTAAGGGAGTACCATCCTCAGGAAAGGTTGAGAGCAACACATCTAATTCTTCCACAAAGTTACCTAGTGGTCCTGGAGGTCGATAAACAACTACAAAATGGATTTTAAGAGGGTAGGTAATAGTAACCGAATGTGATTCAAAGGAGCTGTTGATGCCCAGAGATGGTAGAGGAGTAAATCTCCAATTATTAGAGATGAGCAGACCAGTACCTCCACCTCTTCCAGTCAAACGGGGGGTGTGGGAAAAGGAGAAATTATTGGAGAATGCTGCAGGTGTAGCATTGTCCTCTGGTTTGATCCAGGTCTCTGTCAGGGCCACAAGGTTTAGCCTTGAATGACTAGTATTGTAAGTAATGAAATCAGCTTTGTTGACAGCAGACTGACAATTCCAGAGACCAATAGAAAAAGAAAGTAGTGTATTAGCAGACATAGGCAAAGAGCGCAGGTTGTTAGGATTGAGCTGCCTACAGTGTGTGATGTGTGGTCTGCGAGTGGTAGTGATAGTAGTGATCTGGAAACTAGGGCTGGACCAGAATATTCGATTATTCGAATATTCGTTCGGTGGGTTGGCATTCGATTTTTAATTTTGAGATTCGAATATCCTTTTTTTTTTTTCTCTCGAACACCTGGAACCCCACGAAACGGTTCTCAACTTGTCCGCCTGGCTGAACATTTGCACCAGGAACAGACCGTTAGCCAATGAAAGACGTTCGTGCTGACCTATAGCATGCATATATGAGCCCGCTTCTCTTATGAGCGCGCTTGCCGCACATCTACATTTGAAATAATGAACTTAAGCGCTCAAAAGACGCGACATGTGAACGGACCCTCTGCTATCACAAAACCGAATGCGATGCATGCATTTTCTTTCAGTCAACTGTCTCGAGATGCGAGCGAAAGTCTTGAGTCAGCGTGCAGTAGCTCATGTAGTGCACACGAGATGTGCTGATGTGAAGCCGCTTTGAGGGAAGACGTGGTCCAGCTGAATCACTCATGCTGTTTTCAAATGACTGATTTAATCTGATATTTTGTGTGGATTTATTTACTCATCTAACCTACATGCTATATTCAATAAATGTTTGCAGGTATTTCCCTCATTATAAACTCGAAAGCTGCAGGAATGAGTAAAACTATGCGATATAGCCTACACACAAATTCAGGACCTGATTAAATATAACTCTATTATACAGAGATTTGTGAAATAAAATTCCATGACTTTTATAAAACTTTTCCAGGCCTAGAAATTGCTGTTTTAAAATATCATAGCTTTTCCAGGTTTTTCATGACTGTACGAACCCTATAAAAGCAACACGCTTTCAATCACTAAAGATTGGTCCTCTCTCTCCTCTAATCACATGGCGGATCCGTTACCCCGCTTTATTCCGGGACCTCTCAATTTACAAATTAAGCACTGGGCTACCTTATTAAAGTATTGCTTTTAACAGACCTGTGTGTTTTGTATCACTAGTGCAGTGTCCGTTCTCGGAGCATATAAGCCCTGCCCGCGTGAAGCACGCCGCCACCGGCTCGAGCTGTTCTGTAGTTTATTAAAAGATTATTAATTATGAACGTGTCGCGTGTCCATATTGCACCAAGATGCAACACTGGACTCCCTTGGGTCCGCAGCAACACACCTGCCACGCGTGAAGTCATTGGATGAACGGTTCTCGACACAATAAAAATGCAAACAGACAGACAAGCACTGAGATTCCTGCCTTTATTAGAGATAAGAATATGTTCAGCCCCTCCCTCTGAAGCTTCGAATATTCGGTGTTGATTACTATCGAAGCTTCGAAGCTCAAAAAATGGTATTCGGACCAGCCCTACTGGAAACACGTAGTAAGAATTGGTTATAAGAAAACTAAAACAGAAGTGAAACAATCAGTAGGAAAGAGGATAAATAAAAAGCGATACTTATATCCCTTGCCGGTGTCCCTGCCCGGTGGAGTCGCATGGTAGAGTCGATGGTCTTTACACTCTTTGGTCTTCACACGACGAGGGCTGCCGCGGTATACTAACCTTATTTATACCCGTTTGACAAAACGGAAATTGAATTCAGCTGAACGCACTATCCTGATATTGTGAGTGCACACAAATAAAAGTAGACCCTTTACAGTTCCGAATGATGTATTACTCTTACCATTATGAGCAAAAGTGATGGCGTATTTTAAGTTGTTTCCACTGAAAAAAATGCAAGTGATCATGCAGGTGCCTCCATGTCCTGCAAAGCGCGCTTCAGCTTCCACTCTCACAAATGACTAGATATGCACCTAATAGTGCAGATTTATCTAGGTTAAACGTTTAAATGAACCTTGTGATATGCTTGAACTGTTTTATATCTATAGATTTTATTTTAGGCAAGTCGTGATGATTTGAGAACCCAGCTAACAATAAAAGGTCCCCAGAACGTCCCCTGAATGGCCTCTGCGAACGTCCCCTGGACGTCTTCGTGTAGGGTTCTTTAGACGTCAAAAGGACGTTACAGGTTCATTCGCGGTATGTACTGGGGACGTTCATGAAATATTGTGGGGACCTTCAGAGAACGTTTGCTACAGGTCCTTTTAACGTCAGATTAGACAAAATTGAACTTTACCCAAGGAATAAACACACAAGCAATAGTACTTTAATAATACTTTTTATTTTTATAAACGATTTCTCTTGGTTGGTGTGTGTTCCAGTTCTTCCAGTTCTGTGTGTTCCAGCGTGTTCGCGTGTGTGTGTTCCAGTTCTTCCAGTTGTGTGTGTTCCAGCGTGTTCGTGTGTGTGTGTTTCAGCATGTTCCAGATGCTGCGTGTTAATTCTCCAGGTCTGATTCCACCCGTAAGTTCGGAACCTAAAATAATAATAATAATAATAATAATAAAAATTAACAAAAATCAGTAGTGGGTTTAAACCTTGATTTTATCTTCATCACTGACATATACTAATATTCTATAAAACCGAATCAACTGACTACTCATTATTTATAGTCATTACATACTAGGCTACATTATCATTTGCCTTAACCAGCTTGATAAGCGAAGACACAGCGGTGAATACAACTTGCATGGAATTTCCCAATGGATTAAGATGGTTTTCTGTGTGGAGTGTTAAGCTTTTGTTCTTTTTCTGAGTTTTTCTCAAAAATGCACTTCACACGAAAGTGCCAGTACTGTCTGTAGCTCTGAAATTTCAATCAATGTACTGTAACCTTATCATGGTTTTAAAAAGTAGGCTACTTGTTATTTGCCTGTCCACCATATGTTTAAAAAATTTTCTCCTCCCAAATATTGAAGGTAAAACCCTGGTCTGGACAGGTAATAACATATTGAAATAATATTTAATTATATTATATTATATTAATTATACTTTGCTTCAGGGACATTACACCACTCAAGCAGTGCTTTTTGATCCTTAAAGTGATGATGACAGAAGTGCTGCACTGCAGACTACAAGACTCACTGGACAGATCATACTCCATTGATAGAAAGTTCTTAACATTATGTGAACTCACAATGAAATGTGTCTTTAAAAATGACAAATATAGCCAGCATTTCATATTGTGCTACATGATCTTTAAGCTATCGCCATGTAAGCAAGTTCACAGGTTTGTGTCTGTTGAGATAAATATAGACTCGAAAAATCATGCTTTTAAAGGAATCAAATCAAGGTTTCAAATCAGGTTAAGCTCTACTAACACCATTTGTGACTTGCTTTTCATTGTCACGGACATATCTGACAAATCTCACATATCTTTCAGTTTTAAAAACAAACAGAAGTCAAGCACTAACAATAGAAGTTTTATGCATTACGGAAGGTTTAAAAACACAAATGTTGTACAAGTTGAATAAAATTAGACTGTTGTTTACAACATGCTAGGACACACTAGGTTTTTTTTTATCATTAACTAAAACTATTAAAACATTTATAATGATTAGAATTAAAGACAGTTTAAGAAATAAAAAAAGAGCTTAAGACATCGCAGGTGCTTTGGTCATCTTATAACGAATAGTTCTTTTATGTATGATACAATCCTATCAACCAAATCTAACATGGTTAATTCAATTATTATGTTATTATAGGCCTTTGTGTCCCGTATTTTTATCGACTGAACCAGACATGCCATTAATTATGAATTTATCAGTCTTTTGCTCGCCAAAGTCAATTCCTGCATATATATATTACGCCAAATTGGACCAGAAATCGTGCTATACGCACTTTCATGAGATCGGGTTAGCCTACAACAATTCATTTGTGTTTTACAAATGGGAATACAACAAATTCATGACAATGTTTTACATTCAAACTACCCATAAAATTTATAAGTTCTTTAAAACATCTGGAATGCAATAAAGTAATTTTTAAAGCTGTTTTAAAGCATTTGCTCCATTGACTAAAAAAAAAATAATAATAGGCTAATAAATAATTCATGCGGGTTTATGTGGATATGAAATCTGTTTTGTCCATATTCGCTTTTACTTTTTTACATTTTCAAATGAGGGTGTTCTTATGTTTGTTTGTGGGTGTTTGGTACCTTTTGTATCCCTGTAATACCGAGCCCAATATATACCCACATAAATGAACTCAACACAGACAAAAGTAAGTTATTTCCCATACAAATCACTTGTTGAGGATCCTATCATAGAAGGTGAACCCTTTAGAATTTGTATTCAGGGTATCTACAGGATTTTTAAGCTGAAATGGAAGACCTGCACAAATGAAATACCATATAAGTGGGGTAAGGCAATGTCTGTGGTAACATATTAAACTGTAAAATGATGAATATTCTCCCCAAATTTCTTTACCTCTTTCAAGCTATTCCTTTGTTTCTACCCAAATCTTTCTTTAAGAATATAGATAAATTAATCTCCTCTTTTATATGGGCAGGTAAAACTCCTAGAGTTTCCAAAATTTTGCTTCAAAAAAATCGACTAAGTGGAGGGCTTTCCCTGCCCAATTTTATGTATTATTATTGGGCAGCAAATATTCAGAAGTTGGTGTTCTGGGTACAGGACTCCTCTTTACCATGGTGCAACTTAGAAGCTAAGTCTTGTATTTCATCATCTCTCCCTGCTATGGTGTTCTCTTCTCTCCCCATGTCCCCTTCACATTACACGGATAATCCAATAGTATGCTCTTCTCTTAAAATATTCTTTCAATTTCGACGTCATTTCAAATTTACCTCAGCATCAACCATGGCTCCAATACATAAAAATCATCTCTTTCTTCCTCCCTTCTCAGATTCCGTATTCTCTCTCTGGGAAAAGAAAGGTCTGAAATGCTTTGAAGATCTTTTCATTAATAATGTGTTTGCAAGTTTTTCTGAATTATCGTTATCATTTAATTTACCTTCCTCTCACCTATTTCGATACTTTCAAATTAGGCACTGTGCCTCCTCTCTGTTCTCTGGGTTTCCCTCCCTGCCTACAAAGTCTCCATGGGAGGAGGCATTTAAATTGAATCTTCATATGGGTGGGATTATCTCTAAGATATATGCAATTATCTTGTCAAAGGATAATTATCACAACATTAAAATAATCAGGGCTTGGGAAGAGGAACTTGACCTCGAGTTTGAGGATGACTACTGGAGTAGAGTATTAGACAAAGTACGTACCACCACCTCATGTGCTAGACTTAGCTTTATACAATTTAAAACGATTCACAGAGCTCATCTTTCGAAGGCAAAACTTTCTAAAATATATCCCAATGTTTCAGATTTGTGTGATAAATGTAAACTTTCACCATGTAACCTTAGTCATATGTTTGCATTTTGTTCCAAGTTGCAAAACTTTTGGAATTCCTTCTTTAAAATACTTTCTGATGTCCTAGGGGTCGAGTTAATTGTTTGCCCTTTGATTGCAATCTTTGGTGTTCCTTCTCGGTGTCAGCCTTTAAGCCGGAGACAGGCTGACGTCATAGCTTTTGCATCTCTTCTTGCTAGGCGCAGAATTCTGTTGTCTTGGACCTCCCCTCAACCCCCCTCTATTTCAGTTTGGCTCAAAGATTTGGTATTTTTTTCTAAAACTTGAAAAAATTAAGTACAATATCAGAGGTAGGGGGGAATCTTTTTTTGAAAAATATCACATTATACAAATTATCACATTACAATTACAAATCTTAGACGTGGATTGAGTGGAGATATATGTATACCCCTTATTTTATCATTATGTTTTTCTTAATTATGCTATGTGTGTGTATGTATATGTGTATATGTATATATGTTTTATTTTTTATTTTTTTCCAGTTGTTATTGTGTACTAATTGAGGATTGCTTTGTTAGGGCTGGGTAAGATTATATATGGTGGGTGGGGTGATATAAAATGTAAAAATGCAATTTGCAACAATAAAAATTCTATGGTAAAAAAAAAAAAAAAAAAAACTGTAAAATGACTGTAAAAAGCATAATTTACAGTTCAGATACATTTTTTTTCACAAAAACAAAACATTTTGTAAAATGATCTTCACATTTCAGCCAAACTGATGAAACTGATGAAAGTCAAAATGATCAATTAGTATATTAATTTAAACAATTATTATCAATCAGTTATGCTAATTAACATAAATATACAGCTGCCTTATTATGTGCAAACATGGTGAATCATAACTACATTTAAAGTACTTGTACTTAATTAATGTGTAGTTAACACTGTTAAATTTACCCTTAACCCTAACCAAACTCTAACCTGTAATCCTAAACTACTCCTAAACCTAACCATACAGAAGTAAATGTGGGAAATTTCTAGTCGTAGTAATGACTTATGCTCATTTCATTTTTAGACTATATTACTTTTAGCTGTTATTAATCATAGAGGGTAAATTTGACCCTGTAAGTACAGGAGCGGGACCTGATTGCTAAGACCAAGGGAGTTTGAGAACTCCGCTTCGCGTCGTGCCTAACAGTGCCCCTTAACTGTTATAAATTCACTGTAAACCACGGCTTCATGGGGCTTATTGCTTTCATATTATTTATTATTGCTCTATTCCTTCACTCTTTCTGTTCTCTTATATCCTTATCCCTTCCTCTCCTATATTTTACTATTTTGAACGATGACTGGAACCTTGTATAACGGGCACTTCTCATGTTTATTGCCATCTTATGGTAAATTGCTTGTTGTATTCCTCAATTGTAAGTCACTTTGGATAAAAGTGTCAATGTAAATGTAAATGTTTTCATGTCCTGAAGACACATCCTATACATTAGGTCACTGACTGTAACACTTGGACTTCAGCTCACAAACCTAATAGATTTTAAATGTTACAGTGAGGTAAGGATCCATGACTAAATATTTAGACAGAACAAACAATGTCCTCAATAACAGCTTTTTTTTTAACTTCCCTTATGAGACACAATGATCCACCTATTACGCCATTAGCCCATTGGGACCCTATTTTTTATTAACTTAGTACTATCCTTCAGAAGCTTCATAAGACATGAGACATCCTGTCCTGTCAAAAAAAAAAAGTTTTCCCTTTTGAGCATCAGTGAATATTTCTAATTTTTAAATAGGAGTCCCTCAGTTATCCACATTGTGTAAAGATGGATCTCAAAATCACACTGGGAAGGGCTAAAATAAGCAGAAGATGCTGTAAAACTAAAGAATGTGCAGTAGCCGGAGGATTTAACAGCAGGACTGCTCAGGACAAACAAGAGACTCGTGAACAACCATCACAAAGCATTCAAACAGTCACCGCTCATCCAGATAATGACACACAGCATAAATTAAATGTAAACCTATGAACTGGGTCATTTTTGTAAATTTACTTATTATTTTGTTGTGTGGCCTGTATGTAAACCTCATGTTGTGTTCGGGTCATTATGACCTGGAGCATGAAAATAGCCACATGGTGTTAAACACAAACAAACATTATGACTTTATGATTTTTTCCCCCCTGAAAATGTTAATGATATCACATTGGTCTAAAACTTACTTACTTTGCTCACATAGTGTATAACAACTTCCCCCCACAAAAAAATTTTTCACTTGTGGTGTTCCCGGTCAAAAATGACGAGCCTACAGAAATAGCATATAAATCTCGTTTTGCTATATTATCACCAAATATTATCATATTTCAGTTAAGACAGGTTTTAAATTTTTTTATTGATCTGACTGATTGAAGGCCTCATTAATATCAGCTTATGCACTCATGAAAAAGCATTATTTGTACATAATTTTGTTAATATTCAGTAAAATATGGGGGGAAATGTGGGTTTATCACACTAGTGTGCCTTAATATTTAAGCAGGAAGTTTGTTTTAAAAGGCTTTTATCATGTAAATGGAACAAAGTCACATTTGTGGTGTTCCTGGTGTAAAAAAACAAAACAAAAAAACTTCCTGTTTAAACATTAAAGCACATTAGTTTGATAAACTACATTTCCCCCCATATTTTACTGAGTATTAACAAAATTATCTTCAAATAATGTTTATTTAACAGTTAAAATCTTCTTACCTGATTAATTGTTTGTTTTCTCACGATGTGGGGCATGCTTTAGGGTTATGGCAATCATCTCCTCCACACTCTGATTTGTGGTGTGGGTACACCTTACTGCAGGCACCTTCAAATAATAATTATTAGATCACAGTAATTAGAACTAGAACACATATAGAAAGTATAATCTCTGAAGTATTAAAATTAATCCATTTTCAAAACAGACTAAATGCAAGATTCTGTCACATTCCAGTGCACTTTTTGTAACCGTAGAGACAGACAGGTTGTCATAAGTAAAGATTTGATGCTTACATATTATCACATAATCAATCAGAAGTTTCTGAAATGGTCTTTTTCCTTTTCTCCCTTAGTAGCTGTACTCTGCCCATAGGGAATTTTCTCCAATTTTGTGCAGGATTCTCCTTATGCCATCCCCCAAACTGCCTCCTCTCTGAAGACAAAGATAATACATTTACAAACAACAACAACAACAACAATCAGTTATTAAAGCACAGTGCCTAGTAAGTGCATAGCGTAATGATATATGTTTCAAGACATACAATTTTCTTGTGAAAGTCAACAACTAAGGATTTTGCACAGGTCTTCCAATTCCTCCACTGTCTTGCAAGGCTCCTCTAGCATCTCAGTCAGGTCAGAGGCAGAGGCAGAGGTGCTTGGCTGGCTTGCTGATTGCTGGATTGCTCCAAGTGCTGTCTTTATATCAGCATGCATTTGATCCAGTTTTAAGAGTATTCTCCTCTCCAAATCCTAAAATAACTTATAGATTTCTGTGAAAATATGTTGTCAAATATCAATTACTAACTAAAAAATATATCAATTACTAATTAAAAATATAGCTGCAAGAAGCAATGGTAACATTTTACAATAACAATACATGAATAATAATGTACTAATACCTAAATTAAATATTACTAATATTACCTGGCTTACTTTCAAATATTACTTTATTATAAACTAATGATGAGTTAAGGCATGTACTAGTCAAGAAGTAACCTTAACTCGGTCAGCAGTAGTGAGTACCCGGGAGCAAACGTCATTAATGATTAATGACTTTGACCTTTCGTGACCTCATCATAATAATAATGATATCCATATGTGACCTTTGACTCATAATGAGATCCAGATGCGGAAATCGGCAAAATTCCATTTTGAATGTTCCGCATAGGCGCATCTGCGGCCCGCATGTCCGTGGTATCAGGTTCCATTCCAAGGCGCGCTTTTTATTTTTGGTCGCTCTCTCACTTTCTCTATGGGAGCTGTGAGAAAAAGAAGAATGAACAAGCAATATTAAAAAGTAAAGGAAATTAAGAGATCAATTTTAAGACACGCGCCTACGTGTTCTCTCTCTCTCTCTCACACACACACACGTGCACACACGTTTGCTTAGCTATCTATGGTGACATTACACAGACTCCTGATGATTTTATCTACAGATAATTATACATTTTACAGCCTAACACTAACCCATCACAGAAAACTTTACATCTTACAAAATAAATAAATAATTGATGTGCTTTATAAGTAATTTACTTATGGGGCTCAATAAAATGGTCCATGCAAAGTAAAAATGTTCCTCTCTCTGAGAGGACGCTTGGCCCCACACCGTAGGTTAAACAAGAACTTAGTCTTATTCTCTTCTTTTAAATGAAATGAATATAAATAAATTATGCGATCACACACGATATAAAACAAAGCAAAACATTTACACTAGCTTTAAGTTTGTTATGTTTTTTGTAATGAGGAGCCAGTGATGTCAAAATAAGTAAAGGGAAAAAATTCATTTTAATAGGCAAACGGTAAGGGCTATTGTGGCCCGCGACATGTCCGGACATGTCAATGTCATGTTTTATGGAGGTTTAAATTATAATAAGAGGATAAGAAGGGCAAAATTAGCTATATAGACCAAAACCACTTTTTGTACCAGGCTGTAAACATACTTATTTCTGCTGTAAATTTGTGCATTTTAACATTGGGAGTCTATGGGATTGACTTCCTTTTGGAGACAGCCTCTAGCGACCAGTCGATGAATTGCAGTTTTAGTCACTTCCGTGTTGGTTTCAAGAGAG